>SNQJ01S0086197.1:0-27548 GCA_010110895.2 Picea sitchensis | reverse complement strand
TGGAAGGGCTATAGCGCTATGTGAGTGCTCGATGGTATCTACTATATACATGATGTTTGGATTGCAACCTCTTTGCTAACACTGAAGAGAAATTAAGGATTATATTCTTGGTGTTGTGTTTGGGTGGAAAAGGAAGGTAACCAAATAGTTAGGCAAGCAGTAGGAAGTGTGTGGATGATGTGTTGAATCATTGACCAGACCTTCCAACTCATCATGGTGGAATACATGACATATTTATGTGGTATTATGTAGTCAATGCATGGATTCATTGTGTAGATGTGACCATGGGTATTGACACATTGATTGCTATCTTATTAATTGTGGCATTATGAAAAGTCTGTGTGATTGATAATACATGTGTATGTAATGATGAGTTCATTCCAATTGATAGTTGGATTAATAGAAGTAATTGAATTGTATTTGTAAATAATTCTGAGAGCACTTTGTGATTTTGTTTTGAATAATTTCCATGAGAATATATGTCTTGTACATGAGATAGTGACAATTTGTTTTCCCAAGGAATGTTGAAATTGCAGGAGGAAACGGGTATTGGATATGGCAGTGTTGTAAGCCCATAAAGAAGACCAATGCCTATTGCTACAAGAGTCAAATTGTTATGAGCAGAAGTTCATGTCTAGAAGTTTTAGTTTTCCTATATAAAACAATTTTGGGAATTATGATTTGATAATTACTGACAAATTGTTTTGACCGAATGTAAATTGAAGAAATTACAGGTAGAATGGTCTTGGATATGGAAGGGATGTAAGCCCATAAGGAAGACTGATATCTACTGCTGCAGAGCCAACCATTATGAGAAGAAATATCATGCTTGGAAAATTTATTTTCCTGTATAAAACAAATTTGACATTTATGTTTGAAATGGTTATAATGATATCTCATGATGACTGTATGTGTATAATACAAATGATATGTTGGATATGCAAGATGGAAAGCATGGAAAAGGATATTGTTGTGACATGAGAACCTTGTGTCCCTAGAAATTTTCTTGTGCAAGAGAATCTTGGTCAGGAAAGATGGATCGCCTGAGGGACTGCATAACAGAGAAGGGGATGCATGAGCCTGGGCCTGGAAGGTGAGTGACCACAAGGAAGAGGAGACTTTGATAGCTCTTGATTGGGGTCATGTACACAATGGGTATGTCAGGGAAAATAGTGAGCCAAGTTAACGAGATAGCCATATGGATGCAGATCCATGAATCGCATAGATAAGTATTGTATTGGATTATGAAAATTTACTCTTACAATATGAGAAAGGATGAGAATTTTATGCACAAATTTTGAACTGACATGCTCGCTAATTTGAAATATTGTAGGAAAACAATGAATGTTGAAGATCTAGAAAAGTACCAAATTATGAGAGAAAAGGAGGTGATGTTGGAGCAACTAAATGACAAAGGCATGGAAGGAAGAAATTCCAATGGACTTGCTACAATTGGAGTTCTGGAACCCACAACTCTGAAACTTCATGGTAGAGTGCACTGAAGTCGGGGAGAAGTGGAACAACCCGAGGGACTGCATGACAGAGAAAGGAGTTCATTTCTTTGGGTTGTGCAACGTTGAGAGGGAAGGAGAGCATGTTGGTTGGAATTGCTGCTAGAAATATAAATTTTGAAGATCATCATACATGTTTTGGGTCAGAATGCCTATGAATACATGTTTTAGGCCAGAGTGCCTATGTATATAAGATTGGGCTGGATTGCATGTGTGAATTAAGGCCAGAGGGCCTGTAATTGTAATGTTAATAACATTGGAATGGTTTTGTGCACTGAGGATAGTGCCAAAATAAGGGGAGGGGGATGTAACATCCCAGTTCTAACCCTTATAAACTATAATTTATTATGTAAATATGACTTAGGCTGGTGATTCGGTAAAGTTGAAAAGGGACCAGAGTGCCTAGGAAATGTAACACTTCCTATACATTAATATAATACACCGTTGGCTGCAAGACAGACAAGGACAAAAGAGATAGGGGGCTATGATTCCATGAGAGAGGGGGCTTGAGGGGATAAGTCTTGTTATTATTATTTTATTTACCCATAATTGATTTTATGGAGAAGATGGGGTTACATGAGCTTCTTGGAAGGGAGGCCATGTGGCTCTTGTCTTCATGTAATTATTTAAACATCCCTTGGGGGTTATTTTGGGGTCGTTCTTCCCTTGGTTCATCCTCTTCTCATTGGTTCACTTGTTCTTCTTTCTCTTCACTCACTACTGTGAGTTCGTGTACTCTTGGTCTGAGCATGGAAACAAATGGCAGGAAGAGGAGAGCCATCGTTGAATGGATATAATGATTTAATGATCATTCTAGGAGGGAATGGATGCCTGTGTGTATGAAATTGATGGCAGTTCGGATGGAACTGTCCATAGCTAAGAGTCCTTGGAATTTCCAGTAGGGATATTTCCTGACCAGTAGCACTGGAGACCTGGAGAGAAATGGAACAGCCTCAGGGACTGCATGGCAGAATAAGGTGTTCATTTCTTGGGGTTGTGCAGGTTGAGGGGGAAAGAGAGCTGGAAATTAGGATTGTTGTGAGGTTGGGAAACCTGAGAGCTACTTATCCAACTACTGTGTATTTATACTTGGCCTAGGACCCATCCTTGTGGATTCATAGCCCTGGCTTGGGGGTGACCTGCTGTTGAGAGTAAATGAACAACAACGTATATGGTTGGGAGAAATGTCCTTGGTCTACAACCAGTTGGTGAACGTTTACTTGCAAAGATAAGTTCTCTATGTGTTTTCTGTTTAATGTATTTCACCGTGTATTTAATTATCTCTGAGATATGTATTCTAATGTGCATGTCTGTCTGCTGGTTATTTTTTGTGCATGGCACGTTGTTTATCTCTTTTATGTTGTGGCATGGATCTTGTCTTATGCATGTGGTGTGCATGCTCCTAATATTGTTGAGAAACCCTTTGCCTTTGAATTAGAGATCAGAGAACTGAGTCTTGAGACTTCAAAGTGCCTAGCCTGCGGGTGGTTGGGTGTGTTGCATCATGTTTAAGTGACATAGCTCGGCCTCTGGGTAGTCGGGTATGTTACACATCCATCCTCATCATAGGGACACCCATGGTTAGTCCCTCAAGGTTCCTCCACACCTTCTGAAAGATTTCAACATCATCTTTGTCATCCTCTCCTTTCTCTGGTTGTTGCTCGTCTCTAACTCTACAGTGGTTCAGGTCCATCCTCACTGGTCGCACTAGTCCAACATCTGTGTCATGATGAATCCTAATGGTTAGTTACACTACATACCAAAAAAATGCATATTCTAAAAACCCAAAAATATTATAAAATTTTAAAAATTCACAAAAACATGTGAAAGGTCATTTTTCTTACCAATGTCACCCCACTGATCCTTGGAAGGTAGTGCGAGCTCGAGGTCATGCCTAGATTTTTTCCCTATGTACGATAATTCCTTAATCATAATGATCTTCTCATCTCACCAATCAAGGAAATCCTTTCCATACTGGCTTGTGATCACACCTCCACCAGGATGGGCCATGCAGTTTTTTCATCTCCTCATCTTGTACTCACTCAACCCAAAAAAAGGTGTTGATATGGAGGTCCTCATATGTGGGATCCTCTCTAAGCATAATGATACGAGGATCAAGCCATGACCAAACTATTTTTACAACCTCCTACATTTATTCAACTAGTCCCTCAGGTTAACCAACAATATGGTACACCAATTGAATATTGTAGGGTTAAGGAAGTCTAGAGAATAATGAATATGACCCTTTGATGCCAAGTGGGGCACTATAGATCCATCCACTTGAGTGATAGTAAAGAGGATTTTGTGGAGTGGTAGGTCCATTACATCCTTGATTGACAACTTGTTACTTCTTTTTCAATCCCTAGGACGACAGTTTGTTGCAATATAGTTGTCATTAATGGAGCTTGTGGCTCCACCTCTCCCACCTATTGGGAAAACTAGTGCCCCACATCAATATAATATAGTGATGAAGTAGGTATCCTCCACTTCTATAGTCATTATTTTGTGACCCACCTGGAAAACGTATTGGTCAGGATCTCAATACTCGACCAATCTCTCCATGAGCATCACCTAGGATATCATGCTTTAGGTTCTAAAAAAATTCAACAATTCACAATCCCACAGTGCATTTAGCATTTTTTGGTCCCTTGAGGATACCAAATAAATAACCTCACGCTCTCATTGTTTCTACTCTAGACTAGCTTGCATAGTCCAAAAAACATTGATCAACAATCAAAGACAAAGCATGGACAAATTGTTTGCAAAAAATAGTAAAATATGTGATTTGGGGAGGGTAGTCATGCTTGTCTGTTCTAACATGCATGATTAGTCCCTCTTGCTTGACAAAAAAGAAGGACCATGTCTTTGTGGTAGTGCCTATTTGGTCAAGAAAAGAAACCACACAAGTCAACCCTTTGCAGGGTCCCACATAGCTAATTATTTGATCAAAATGCACAAAAAATGAAAGCAAAACAAAGAGCACGGCAAGAGGATTTACCTAGTCTTGACAGTTTGAAATTTCATTGGTTGAATCTCTCACAATCTACGTCGAATTGTTTGGAGGATAGGAGGGTTTTTGCCACAAATGCAAATTTTCAACAAGGTAAGTGTGAAAATGGGCTTTATTTTACCACATTTAGACTTTTTTGAGTCCTTTTAGGTTCAATAAAACCCCTTTTCACACATGAATAAAACATCACCTTCTCATTACTTCTCATTTTGGCATTTATATTGATTTTTAGGAGTTTCCATTGTGAAATTTAACATGGGATCTAGTGTTTTTGATGTTTGTTTCAGGACTTGGTTACATTTTGTTTGGCATTTTATGGCGACATCTACTAAACCATGAGGTACGTGTTCTAACTGGCATATAGTGATAAGTTTTTCCTTGCGATATCATGTTGCATTATCAACCATCACTTCTGTCGTCACAATTCCTTAGGTTCAAATCCACCAAGTTGTGACCTTATCCTTTATTATTTGCACGTTATAACATGTGTGGTAGTGCCTACCCTTCATGGGAACCCTTCTTTCATTTGATTTTCATATGCGTGTTCCACGCGCTTGGAATGTAGCTACATGCCATGGAGATGCTTTTTTTTCTATGTTGTGTCAGTTGTACTTGTGATTCTATCTCTTCACATGATCTCTCGGTTACAGTTTCATGTTTATAGATGGGGGATACATTAAGTCCCTCCTTCAATGGATATCTTCCTATTAACACTAGCACATTATCTAGGAAAGGGATCCAGAAACCAACTAATATCTTGGAACTTAGAGTCCTCAGTGGTAGGCTTCCTCGCGATCGACAATGGTTCACCTCATTGAATCTTGATCAATCGATTCTACGAGTGTTCGACGTCAGCTACTCTATTCACACTCAACATATTGTATTAGGTACCTTGGGGTCCATTTTCATTATTCGTGTGTTCCCTCACATTTCTTAACGATATACCTCAATTACCAGTAATAAGACGGTTTCTAGCATGTTCGATATCATCTCATTTATTCACATGTTGTAGAATTATACCATTAACAGGGTTGGATTGAATATCCTGGGCCTAAGGGGCACACTCCTTTATGCTACCCCTCCCAGGTTGCAATGGAGTATATCACTATTGTACGAGTACTTTGAAGACTACATGGGCACTCTTATTAGTGATAGATGTCTTATTTATGTATAATGTGACATAGATCCACATTGTATTTTCTCGAAGCTATGATTTATTTGGTGACATGGATCCACTGTGAACTTTTTCATGGCCATGGTCTTACATATAATTTCATCGATCCACAATATATTGTGTTGACGACCATGATTTTTTCCTACATACGAGCATGGGTATGTATACCTCGATGATGATCTATATATATATGTATTGGTTAATGACTATTTGCAGGTACTTACTAGTTTGTTGATTTAGGATCCCCCTCCTTGTGCCACTCCACTACCATGTAATTCGGTAATGTATTTTTTCCATTGGTTCCTTTATTGACCTTATACTTAGGGGGAATATATTATACCTCTATTTGTCACCCTAGGCCTCATAGGGGGCCTATTGGTGTCATCTTGTCTAAATCACATGTTTGTGCCAACAAAACACCAAAAAATTCATTACTTTTGAGAATGGTCGCTCTTTTCCTAGCTATAAGAGTGGCCAATTGCTTGTTAATCTTGTGCAAGGTGCAATCGGTCGCTTATTGCCTTCATGCAATAAGTGACCACCCCTAGAACCTTTTGTATTTGAGGATTTGAGAGGAGATAATCTTGGGATAGGATGGATATGATCTATCATGAACCTTGGAACTTGTGTATGACTTGTTGTTCATCAAATTCCAAGATTTAAACCTATCCCTAAAACCTCCTCTGTCATTCTATAAAAGAAGGGAAAACCAAGGGGTAATGGATCTCAATTGATGATAACTTATCCTGCCAAAATATAACCAGAGAGAGGCTCTATCTATAATCTTCATATTTCTTTGTTATTGAGAGAGATGGCTAAGGAAGTCTCAAGAGCTTGGAGCCTGAAAGTACCTCAATAGTCTCAAGGTAACACTGTATTGTTGTACCACGGATGGGGTGACACGCGGTAAGGGCGAGGCACGTGGAGGCGAGCAGGGAGAGGCCATTTATAATGGCTCTCACCACACACTTAGTTATTTATGAAGGTCCCTACCTCCGTTGGACTCCATTTATTAATGGGCCCTCTCACGAGTGAGTACAGGCCGGCCAGCCAGAGCATTAAGCTCTCGGCTTTAATGGCAGCAACTGTAATTTATGCCTTCGCCCGCCTTACCGGAAGTCTTAGGGTGCGTTTGAAGCTTGCCAAGCAGAGGGGTAGCAGCAGTGTTCTCGGCACCCTGACATTGATCCTTGCTCTTGCTATGTCGAGGGCGAGGGGGAGGCCTCGCAGGGGAGCTGGTTGGTATGCGGCTCTGGTGGAAACACCAGCGAAGGTAGCGGTGTTGCGCACGACGATCATACTGTAATGCGAGGGAATTTGGTATGGTGACTCAGGAAGGCGACGAGGGAGATTTGAGCGAGTGTGATCATGGCCGAATGGCTGACGTCCGGGTGACCATGATGCCGAGCTCGCACCAGACAGCACTGAAGAGTTCGAACAGCTGGAGCTCAACTGGACTTTTCGAGGAGAAGCGAGGATGTTTATTGTTCACGAATGGTGGAACCCGACATGTATTGAAGAAGTAGAGCCACCACCCCACTCAAGAGACACTTCAGATCCCTATAAAGCTCCTAACGAAGAGCCCACCACTTTCTTGGTAGAGGAGGAGCCACCGAAAGACACCATAGACTGGTGAACGCTGGTGGAAGTTGGGGCGATGAGAAAATGGATGATACCAAAGTAGAAATTAAGCCCTACGCCACCACTCCACGCAGACATCTGCGGCTGATTTTTGAGGTTGAGCACGGTGGATGATCAAATTTTGAGCACTCTGCGTTAGTCAGCGCTTGGACATGCTATCACGACCTATTCGATTACCACTCGTGACAATGTCCAACTTAGCTCGATATATGTCATCGGCCGATTGGTGGTGGAAATGACCGGACGGGGACAGGAATGGGTTCTTGTCTGGCATGATTTCCAACTATTTTTTAAACAGTTTACCCGAGTTTATGAATCTTTGGTTGTTAGCATGGTTGGCATTAGAACAAACCCTCACTAAAGCGACTGACGATTTGGATGTATACCACAGTTTCCGCCGGGCGGGGCGGTCACCGATGAACTCTTTGATTTATACCTGGGGAGCCATTTGTCTTGGTTTTCGCCATGGGGGCGGTAGGCACCTGCGTGTCATGTGTATTCCCTTTTTGAAGTTATAATATAATAGGTCTAGCCTTTTGCCCTGAAACACTGTTGTAGTTTTCTTTGATTATTTATACGTAATACATGGTTTCCTCTCCAATGTCATTGTTGTAGTTTCTTTGATTATTTATACATGTCTATGGTTTTTCCTCTCCAATGTCTGTGAATTATTGTTATTTATTTTCATTTGTATTTTCTTGAGCAAGGTAGATTAGATCTATTTGTCATCTATATTCTTTTTATGCCAAACAAGTTTGAGGGAGGTTTTGTTGTTGTTTGTGTGCAAGTAATTTATTGTAGGAGCTAGGGTGAAGTCTTGGAGCTACATCAGTTAATATCATGTGAGAACAAATGTTGGGAAAAATGTATGGCCTTCCCTCCCATCTTGTTAGTGTAGATTGAATGTACAATCCTAGATCTAGTGTGAAAAAACATATGGATCTATCCACATTCTCTCTCTTATCTCTGTCATATTAGTGAGACTTCTCACCTATCTGTAGGAGATATTCCTCTACAACAATAAGTTTAAATTCACACATATTGTTTTTCTCCAAGCCTAGCACTCAATAAGCCCACATAAAAAAACCATAAATTATTTATAGTTTTCCAATTTTGCATGCTGGAAAAATCACTAGCAATTAATTGACCCATTATTGCTACCTAACATTCATTGTGTTCTAGTGATCTACATTTATTTCCCTGCTACTACTCATATTCTATTCCTTGTTATTGCTTAACAATCATTTTTCTCCACTATAAGATTGCAAGGTGTATGCCATACATGTCCCAATAATCTATAGTTTGGATTTAATACAAGTGCATTTTTTTAAACTAATGCTAACTACATTATGCTGAGATAATAATCCTTTGTAGTCTTGGTACAAAGTTCTGTAGATCGATCCATTTGGTATGTAACTAGTTTTATGCCATGTTTCACTAGAGAACATGAGTAGGGTTTGTGTCATACTTCTTATGTTGCACCCTGATACATACAATGGGATAGTTTCCCCAATCCTCTGCCATAAAATTAAACCTCAATCATGGATTTCACTCCTTGCCAAGATGAGAGCCAACTCGAAACCAAGGATGGAATTTGATGGGCAAATTGCCTTTCACAGGCCAATTTGCCCGTCAAATACGGTCAAAAGTTTCCTGCAACCATCAGCTATCTTGATTAAAACCGACAGAACAGGCAGTGTAGTAATCTAAACCGTCAAATTTAATGGGCTTTTTCAGTTTAAAATTCCAACCCTACCCGGAACTATTTGTGGTGGAATGGCAGTTATGTTGGGTGAGTATTATTATTGTTTCTACTATTGATTGTTAGTTTCTTTCTAACTTTATTTCTAGCGGTTCATGTAGCTCTTGATAGTAATGTTATTTATGGCATTTTCAAAGGAAACAACTTTAGATGGTTCGACACTTCTTCTATCTTTAGATAATCAACGTTTCCTTTAGGATAGTTCTATTCTTCCCATTTCTCATTATCCTTGCACTGCTTATTAATTTTATTTTTTTCCATGCCCTCTTAATGTATTCATCTTAATTTTTCCTTTTTTTTGACGTATGTGTCGCAATTTTTGTCTCAATGTTTTTGTTTATTGTTTGTATTAAGCAACGAACGCATTGCTCTTTGTGTAATTGAATTATTTATTCAGACATTCTTAGAAAGCTAGTTCGCAACTTTTGTTACTTCTAATAAGCAGATTTGTAAGATTTAATTATACACATCTCTCATCTTTAAAAACAAAAAAATTCATAAAATCCATATTAAAATAATAAATATTTATTAATATAAATAAAATATATAGAATTAATGAATTGAAGACAATGATATATATAAAATACAAATTTAGATGATAAATCACTTTGATTTATACTATTAAAATATACATTATGATTTTTAACCACTATTACATAATAAATGTTTATAACATTATACTATTAATGGTTATATATTATGGAAATTTTTTCTTATTTGTGTAATATTTATTTTACATGAAAAAGGTAATATTAATCTTGTAAATTAGTGTTTATGATTTATTGATATTAATTCAACTTTTTTTTATTATTAATTTTTATATCATTGCACAATTTCTTTTTAAACTAAATTATGATAATAATTTTAAAAGTGTTATATATATATACATTAACATAGATTTATTTTAATTTGTGATCTTTTAAATAGTCATAAATTTAAATCTCTAAAAAAAAATTTAAATTCCTTTTAATATTTAATAAATTTATAATTGAAATGAATCTATGTTAATGATATTTAAGACCTACACTTAATTTATCTTATCTCTTTAATTTCAACTTCACCTTTTATACCTCATTTTTTTATATAAATAATAAACACTACAAGAATGTTACAATAATCAATGGTATTTATTGCATTTTATTACTTTATATAAATAATAAACACTACACTAATGTTACAATAATCAATGGTATTTATTGCATTTTATTATATATCTTCACATATACACTATTAAATATTATAATATTAAATTCATTTATTTGTTATAACTTTGACCCAACCATGCTCTGATAAAAAAAAATTTAAAAGTTTTTATGCTAAAATCAAATAAAACCATATAAAAAAAAGCTATGATTTCAAAAAGTTCGTTTGCCATTTAGATTCCTAGCTCTCCTTGTGGCTTCTCCTTAGCCCATATTATAGAATTGGTGAGATCCTTGGTGGTATGGTTTTACATAAGGTCTATCATCATTATTGGCCATCTAATTTGAAAATTGTTATTTGGTCGAGTCTTGCTCATGGCTTATCATCACACAATAAATCACTTCAAATTAAAATAATATCAACATAGCTAAAATACCATGAACAATTTATCCCTACATGATTTTTCATTTGTCAATACATAATGGTTCGATTCAATAATTATTATTTCATATATTTAAAGAAAATGTGAAGTATATATTTGACTATGTGCATTGCAAAAGAACATAATTCGCACCCTTATTGTTGGGTCGCCAAAATGTTATCTTTTTATCATTTTTTATTTCACTCTTTATCATTTTCTGCTTTCTCGTAACTTTGTATTAAGATCATTTTAATGATTAAGTGTGGGATTAAACTTATTATTTTCCAATGCATTTATTTTAGTATTTTAAGTGAGTTTATGATTAAATATTAGAAAAATAACATGGTTTCACTTATATATCAAAGTTGGATGAATTCTATGATGTTTACAGGTGTATTTGAAGACTCCAACAAAGTCATATTTGACCACCAAGCCTCAAATTCGAATTTCCTCTTCAACCCCTTGAAGATTTGATGAAGATTTGGAGATTCACTCAAGTATCTTGGATGGAGAAGAATCATGGAAGAAAGATTTGTGAGAGGATTTGTAGAGATATTACTTTCTAGGTATTAGCACATGGTTGTAACCACATGAGACATTTGTGGATCTAGGAGAGATTTGTGGATATGAATTCATTGTTAGTTATTTTAGTTTTTGTATAAATAGGAGTGCCTCCTCCATTCCAAAGGGAGGACTTTTAGATCATGTGTTCAACTTATGATGGAATAAAATAAAATATTTTTTTCACATAAATTTTCATTCTCTAGTTTTAGATGTAGAATTCTTTAATTTAGTGTATGATGTTATGGAATAGTTTGTTACTTTGTTCTTAGGAGAATTGAGCTCACTCCAAAATAGATCACAGTAGCATTTTATTTCATTGTATATTGTTTCTTTATTTTATGCAATATGATTATCATAGAATAGTTGTTGCTTATGAAAACACGATGATTTTTAAGTTAAGTAGAGGACCAGGAATGCCATCTATTTCCTTTGATAGAAAAGGCCCTAACTCTCTCACAACTTCTCACTTAGTGTTATGTCAAAAAGCATCATAGTTCCCTGCTTTCCTAGATTAATTTTCCTTTATGCAAGTGTGATTAAAACCCTCTTTTCAAATCCTTTAATTTCATATGTTGACAATGTACTATTGTAAGGAGCTTACATTCATTGTAGCATATTTCACCTTACAACCTGATTTTCTATCAGTGGAGAAATGACAACCTAGGATTGAAAGAGTTAGGATTTGATTGAATTTTCTTAGCTTAGATTTAGTTGCCTACTCCTGCATCTATTGTGCCAGCATCATCACAAGCTTATGAGTATCCCTAGTTGATAATTTAATAGAAAACAATTTAAGCAATTAAATTTCCCGACACATATGACATCACAATCATATCTATAACATAATAGTCATAATATTACATATGCATAAAAAAAACCATCACTATCATATATATGGGTGGGTGCACAAAGTCGCTACCCTTTTTTTGTTTCAATGTGACCACACATCCATGGTTAGTTTTTGGAACATGAATGCTTTCTTGTGTAAATATTTTTGGTCTTTGTTGAAGCTCTATGCATGCCACTATTGTGTGAAACCATTTTTTTTGTCAATTTGTAATAAAAAAACATGCATGTGTTAAAAACATGTGTGTTTCTAAAGCGTGTACTGTTAAAAACATGTGCATGTTCCTCCATGTAAAAAAAATAAAAAAAATGATTGTATCCTTTATTTTTCCCACAATTTGTGGTGCTTTCTCCCTATTTCTTCTCCCCAAGTATGACCACTTTTTTGCTAATTTGGCCTACTCTCAACAAGGACAAGTAGGAGGGATATTGACATCGTTGGCACTTGGCATTTTTCATGAAAGGAGATTTCATTTATACATAGATTTTATTTGAAATTTTACTTTATATTTGTTAAATTATAGAATTTATCTATTTTTTAAAAATATGTTTAGTTGTTACTTTTATTCCGCCACTATGGAGAAAAACCCCAATCCAAACCCAAACCCTTATCTACCCACAAGATCCATACACATAAATTAATCAATGTAATTTAGATTAACTTAGAAACTTAATTGGTGAGCTTAGGAACGATAGAGAACCATCTTGTGTTTCATTGGACACTTCATTTGACAACATTGCTGTTTCCATTGGCCATGTTTGTGGAAAATCATCTGATATATCATAATATAGGGCTAAGATGAGAGAGTAATACTCAACTGAAATTAATAAGGAAGAAGTGAAAAAGTTTCATATAACCAAAGAGATGATTATGCAATTGTTTATTACCAACCAACCCACTGATTGTACAAATAGGTGTTTTTTTTTTACTTTGGAATATATATCCCTAGGAAACCCATCACGTACTTCACCTCATTCCTAGAATGGTACCTATGGTAAACTACATTTGTTAGAAGCTCGAGGCTTTGTCAACATAGGACTCAAGGTCATTACAACAAGATACTCGTTAAGAGCTCAACATGGCACTTGTGAGAATTAAACCTGGGTGGCGAGGATAACAATCATTCCTCCCAACCACATGGGCGAGACCCAATTGAACATAGAAATAGGTATCTTTGGATGACATGGTGCATATTCAAGTTATGGAAAGACCATTGGATGGATAGATGGTTTATGGTATTTTATAAACCTCCATGCAATAACAAGGAAGTTTCCTTTTATTTTCTTCACAATTATGGGTTGAGTTTGTTATGGGTCTCCATGTCAAATATTTGACAAAGGTGAAATCCAAGGGGTTGGTATTAGCTCTACTTGGGATCAAGCAACGACCATGTTAAAACAATAGGTGTGCTCATTTTCATCATAGAAAATATCACTATATTTTCACCCAACCTTAGGCACAAGGCCACCCCCGAGCACCTTAACCTTGACATCTAGAATATTTCAGGAAGAAAACACTAGAACAAATAGCCAACCAAGACAGTGTACCTCTCTCCAAAGTTAGATCACCAAGAAGAGAAACCAAAACCATAAGTCAAATACCAAGTCACCACTGCAGCAGTTGCAACTCTCCTCTAATCATTCGCACCACTAGTCCTAATGAAGTCCTGAGAGTGATTGAGTCCAAATGAGATCAAGATCCCACTATTTATAGTGCTTCAAGTCACCTAACTGGGTCGATTTCTCTTCGTGGAGGCTAATAAATTAATATTATATTTTCTCTTGAGTTGACTTGTTTTCTAGGGTTCTTATCCAACTGTTTAGGGTTTCTCTAGCTTCCCGGAATATTCTAGTCTCGTCAAAGTTTACACATGGAGGTTAATACCTCCCGTAGATACCATTACATCAACACTCCCTCCTAGCTAGGGAGGTATTATCAGTACTAGTCTTAAGCACAAACAGATCATTATGTTGGTAGCATCAGCATAGCCACACCAGATATCTCATAATCACATAGATCAAATCATGAGCACCATCATCACTATCCATCAAGTTGGAAATCATCTCCAACACTAGTGATAGTCTCCATGGAAATCAGATACAATGCCATCCAATAGAAAAAAATTGTGCCTATCCATAGTAGTACACGACTACTGTCCAATGGTACACAACCACTCTTAGTAGCATACATCTACTAAACAGTGACACACAGTCACTACCGGTGGAGCACATCCACCACAAAAGCATACAACTACTATCCATAGACATACAATCTCCACAGTAATCAAATCATATCATCTGATATCATCCTGCATCAACAATGTCATCAGTTGCATCGCCTCTAAGTCATACTAGCATGATGCGAATGCATCATATCTAAGTTGTATCGACATGATCTGGAGTATCACCTACATCATCTCTAATCCATACTAGCATGACATATCTAGCATGATTCCAATGCATCATATCTAATTTGTATGCCACCTCTAAGTTGTACTTGCATGATGTAGATTAGTGCCTCACTATGTCACATCTAAGTTGTATGATCATCTCTAAGTCGTACTAGCATGACATATCTAGCATGATGTCAATGCATCATATCTAAGTTGTATACCACATATAAGTTGTACTTGCATGATCATATCTAGCATTACATGAGCTCCCTGCATCATCTCTAAGCTATATGGTCATCTCTAAGTTGTACTAGCATGACATATCTAGCATGATGTCGATATAATATATCATATCTAATTTGTATGTCAGATCTAAGTTGTACTCGCATGGCCATATCTAGCATGATGTGACTCACCAACACCATCTCTAAATTGTACTAGCATGAACATAACTAGCATGATGCCAATACATCATATCTAAGTTGTAGTAGCACGATGCTCCTTAGGCCATTGTATCAAAAACTCCAACCATATGTATCATATACAATTTGTATTATCACGATCATATCTAGCACGATGCAAGCATTATATATAAGTTGTATGACCATCTCTAAGTTGTACTAGCATGATGAAGATCTGCAGTTCACTGACACACCATGATGCCACATATTAGTGCTCCCTCCCAACCGAGGAAGTCATCTCGTCCCTTTCAACCAAGAGAGAAATCTTCATGAGCCCCGACTTGTCCCTCAAGTATTCAAACTTTATCTTGGACAAAGGCTTCGTCAAAATATATGTAGTCTGCTCATTAGTGGAGATATAATGGTGAACCACTTCTCCCCTCTGGACTTTATCAGGGAGAAAATAGTACTTGATCTCAATGTACTTCGACTTATCATGGAACATCAGGTTCTCTAAGAGCTTCACACAGCTCCAGTTATCACAATATATCACGGTCGAATCCAACACCTGATCAAACATTCCAAAAACTAGCTTACGGAGCCACACTGCTTCCTTACAAGCATCACAAGTTGCAATATACTCTGCTTTTGCAATGCTGAGTGCAATAGACTTCTTTTTTCTTCTAGCTCATGATATCATAATAGATCCCAAACTAAAACACATACAAGAATTACTCTTTCTTTCATCTGCACTCCCTTCCCAATCTCAATCAGTAAATCAATGCAGTTGTACATCACTGTTTGAGGCATATCTAAAACCATAATTTATTGTCCCACAGAGATATCTAAAGATATTCTTTGCAACTATCCAATGTTCTTGTCTAGGTTCCACTTGGAACTGGCTCAACATGTTCACAACAAATCAAATTTTCGGCCTAGTATTCACTAAATACATCTAGGATCCAATCAACCGTCGATACAGGGACAAGTCTACTGGATCATAATCAGAGTCTCTCAACTTCCTCAAATCTATTACCATGGGAGTTTCCATGGATTTGAAATCCATCATCCCAAACTTCTGAAGGATCTTTACAACATACTTCCCTTGTCCTAGGAAGACTTCTCCACGCTTATGACATACTTCTAATCCCAAGTAGTAGTGCATGAGACAAAGATCCTTCATATAAAATTCAGTGGCTATCTCCTTCTTACACTGAATAATGAGAGGCTCTACACTTGTTAGGAATAAATCATCAACATATAACAGTAAAATCACAGGTGCATTATTCACAACTTTGTAATAGAGATTTGGTTCGGCATGACTCTTGGAAAATCCAAGTATTGTCAATTAGCTATTAGTACGTGCATACAAAGCTCTTGGAGATTTCTTGAGTCCATACAAGGCCTTATTCAATCTGCATACATGGATTTCAATTGGGTGTACCTCAAAACCGTGAGGTTTCTCTATATATACTTCTTCCTCAATCATTCCATTGAGAAAGGCAGTCTTTACATCCATCTGATGTAAACTCCAACCCATTGATGCTGCTAGAGATATGATGGCTCTAATAGATGTATATCTCGAAATTAGAGAAAACGTCTCATCAAAATATTCTCCCTCGTGTTGAGAGAATGCTCTAGCCACAAATATCGCCTTGTATTTGTCAATACTTCCATCTACATCATGATTTATCTTATAAACTCACTTTGAAGTGACTACAAACTTCTCTTTAGGTCTAGGCACAACTTCCCATACATAATTTTTCATAATAGATTGGTATTCTTCCATCATGGCCTCCTTCCATTCTTTTTGCTTGACTGCTTCCTCAAAGGTGGAAGGTTATGCATTGACAATACTTGTCATGAGCACTGCATAACTAGAGAACCTTTTGGGTTTCTTAATTTCTTTGTCTGAAGGTTTCACTAGGAGATTTATGATTTTCTTCTTCCTGAAAGGTGGATTCAATCCATGTTGGTCACTTTCTAGCATTAGGTGCAATAACTGGTTCCACGGGTTCATGTGATGGTTCTGGTTCTTCACTGGGGTGTTCTAGAGAACATGTGCTATCTTCTTTGGTGTCTTCATGTTCCTCTTCTTTGTTGGAGTATACAGAGTCTTATATAGATTTCTTAAATGCAATCCTTTCATCAAAAGTTATGTCTCTGCTAATTTAAACCTTTTGTTGACCTAGAACATAGATTCTATAAGCTTTTGATGATTAACTATATCTAGCGAATATACCTTTCTTTCCTTAAGGTTCCAACTTCTTTCTCTTATCCTTGAGAACATGAATATAGACAGGGTATCCAAAGATTCTCAAGTGTTCAACACTTGGCTTATTTCCGGAGAAGGATTCTTCTGGAGTCATGTTATTCAATATTCTATGTGGACTTCTATTCTGAATATAAAAAACTATCATAGTTGCTTCTCCCCATGGGAACATGGATAAATTTTGGTCATTCATCATTTCCTTAACTAATTCTTCAATAGTTCTATTCTTCCTTTCAGCCACACCATTCTGTTAAGGATTATGAGGAAAAATAAGCTCCCTCCTAATCCCAACTTCTTTACAAAAGGAAACGAGTTCCTTGGAGGTGTATTCTCCTCCATTATCAGTTCTTGTTATCTTGGTTTTCTTATTTGTTAGATTCTCTACTTCAACTTTGAATTCTTGGATTTTGCTAAATACTCCATCCTTAGTCTTTAACAGATACAACCATGTATTTCTTGAGAAGTCATCTATGAACGTCACATAGTAAAGAGATCCTCCTAGAGAATTCACTGGAATAGGACCACATACATCTGAATTTATTAGGTCTAATATCCCTTTGGATCTATTCTCATTGCTTGGGAATGGTTTCTTAATATTCTTCCCAAGTGCACATCCTCTGCACACACCTTCATGTACTGATTGTAATTCTGGTATTCCTACAACCATTTGTTTTAGGGATGGCAAGGCTTGATAATGAAGGTGAGCATACCTTCTATGCCATAACTCACTAGGGTTGATTTCATCATGTACTAGAGCTTGAGTATTATGACCTAGGAATTTATATAATCTTCCTTCACAAATTCCAATGACTCTAGCGTCTTCTATCTTTGAATATTTATACCATAAAATAAATTTTCCATCTACAAAAGTTACTCTATCTCCTTTCTCTTCCAAACAAGAAATAGATAATATATTCTTTTTCAAACCAGGAACATATAAAACATTACTGAGATGAATAGAGTTACATGATTCCATCTTGATAATAGCTTGTCCAATTCCCTTAACTACATAAGAGTTCTTGTCTCCAAGCTCCACTTTATGAGATATTTTTACGGTCACTTGTCATATGCCTTGAAGCTCCACTATCAATCATCCATATGTCATCTTCAATAGATCCAGTAAGAGTTGAGTAGTAGAAGAGATTTGCTTCATCATGTTTGGCCTTTTTTTAAGGTTCTTCATCTTTTCTTGCTTCAAACTGTGGTTCCATGATCTTTCCTTTTACGATATCTAGAACTGTATTCTTGGAAAGAATGAGGACAATCCTTGTCTTCCATGCTCCGAAGTTTGAAGCCCCTTCTAACTTGTTTTCTGACTTCATAGAGTAAGTCATGGTTGCGTTGAATTTGACTTTGACTTGGTCAACCTTTGACTTTGACAAAAAACTCAACCTTGACACCTTGGTGTGTTGAGAGTACCAGGGGGTGTGCTAGGCTAGGGTGCCTATGATATCTAGGAATTAGGTCAAGTGCTTCACTTAAGGTGCCTCAATGATATGTAATTGATCTTTTAAAGACTTGGTTGGGTTTTAAGCATGTGTTAAATTACTATTCAAAACTTAAATGAGGAAGGAGATATTAATGAAAGAATATTGTAGCCATCATAAAGAATACATAACATAAAATACACATAAGGAATAACAAACCATAACTTCAATATTGATAACGGAGTTCAACACAAGTTTGCCTACATCTTTGGGCCTTTGTCTCAATGGGGGAGGCTTTCTTATTAATATTCAATGATGGAAAATTACATCAGAAGTATCTCAAATGGATTACAATCTAGTATGGTTTTGTTTTGATCGACCTCAAGAATCCAACACAACTGACGACACTGAAAAATGTTGAGTGTAGCTCCCGGAAATGGCCTCCAAATTTCACTTCCTCAATGGCTTCCCTGCATAAAAAATGGCTTAGGGTTTACAATTATTCATCATTCTGCTATTTTTGAACCTTCCAAGACTGTCAAGAACCTATGGTTTATATAGATATTGAGTTGGGGGTCACCTCCCAACTTCTCCCAAGATATGGCCTAAAAAAGGGCTCCAGATCCTAAAAAATGGGAAAAATCCTCCAAAAATCAAGCTAATAATCATTAAAATATTTATAATATGGTTGAAAACCCACTTTTTGGAATAAATTGGGTGCCAACCCCCTTTCTCTGGGCTCCTGGTCATATGGTTTTGCCATGTGTCTAGCGCTTAAGCTCCCTGCGCCCTAAACCTCCGGTTGAGCCCCTTGTCCTCTGACACTTGGTCGTGTGGATGGCCATGCGGTCGTGGTCTGGTGCCTAGTCCTCTAGTCAAGACATATGTCTGGGCCAGCCCCCACCGACTGAGGCTTATCCCTAAACCTTCGAACCACCATAAAAAAATGCAAATGGGTCGCATAGGGGTTAATTCCTATCGTGTCAAATATCGGTTGGTGCTTGTTGCTTAGAATGTTGGCCATGCCGGGAGGTCGGGGGTTCGATTCCGCTGGAGGTGCAACAAAATTTTAAGCCGACCCACATTGTCCATATCTAGGGTGCCACGTGGAACCCTATGATTAGGCCATAAGTTTCCTCTAGATTGGCCACCGTACACACAGTCATCTACCCAGTGGACCACCACGTCAACCTACCAACGCATCTGCTTAGTCAACATCGTAGAACACATGTCAAGCCCAGAATCTGCCACCTGGCGCCATGTCACTCTGTCATATTGTATAGTCAGTCGCTCAGTCATCACCATCTCACTACTACCTGTCATTCATACTGCTATGTGTCATACTTTCATTGGGCCACATCAACGTACGAACTGCCACGTCCGTACAGTCCATGTGTCAAATACATACCGTGCCAACTCAGCCTTAAAACGCAAAATCCGCCTGACATGTGTCACCTTTTGGTGTTGCCACATCCTTGTTGACATTATCATGACATCACCTGACATGTCATGTTGGCGTACTTCTAATGTTAGCAGTACGACCTGTTGACTTTGACTTTTTTTGCTTATTTGGGAAATCGATCAAAACACGATAACTTTCACATATGGTGTCCATTTTCGAAAAAAAATATATGGCCAGAATCGATGCGACGAGACCAACACAATGGAACTGGTTTCCTTTGATTCTTAGAAGTTTTATTTTTAGGCCTTCTTGGATCCATTTGGATCATGCCTCCCCACTAAGACCTTTTGTTCCTCCAAAAGGATATTAACCAGTCATCAAGTGCAGGATAGGACTCCCCACTTGTCCTTTGTCTTTAAACTATGTCCTGTGCACCTGTCACATCATAATATATTGAAAAACAACCATGACAACTAAAATAATATTGTTAGCCACTTGAACTCGTTCACATCTTACTGAGTCCACTACCATCCATGTAGAAAACATTAGCAGTGATAACATCAGAAATATGACTGAAACTGAACCCATATGTTTGATGTACTTCCACGACACTAACTTATCTTGAAGCAAAGTATGATTGAATTCCCATCCTAAAACCATCTCATGTTCATGCTTAAGATCAACTGCTTTAATTGGAACAATTATAGGTGTATTTCTTGCATAAGTTGCCTTCCTTAATTGTTCCATTGTTTGAAGAGATTGAATTGATTTTATGTGATGAGAATGTACACCATATTCATTGCCTTCTTTAGTTAAGTGATATTGATTATGTTCCCTATAGAATATTTCTTTGCAATCATATAAATAAGGGCTACCTAAGACCATTCCACATGTTTCTAGTGGCACCACATCACATGTTACTTCATCTACATATTTAGATGTAATTGCAAACTTTATGGTACATTTCTTTGTTATGGGAAATTTGTGATCTTTNTTGCAATCATATAAATAAGGGCTACCTAAGACCATTCCACATGTTTCTAGTGGCACCACATCACATGTTACTTCATCTACATATTTAGATGTAATTGCAAACTTTATGGTACATTTCTTTGTTATGGGAAATTTGTGATCTTTGCTTATCCAATTAAGTGAATAAGGTTTGTGATGCATATTAGTGTTTAATCCCAATTTCTTAACCACTTCCTCTGAAATTAAGTTAGATTTAGATCCACTATCTATCAATGTATCGATCTTAGTACGTTTCATTATGACCCTTATATGAAACAACTTACTTCTTGAATCGTAACCATCACCAATTTTACATGTCAAGACAACTATTGTGATATTAGTCTCATCACTTGAATCATACCCCAAATCTGTTGGTCGTGTTGTTATTGCAACTGTTTGCCTCCCTTTCCTCTCTTTGAACCACTTTGGTCTCTTCTCTGGGTGCAATTTCCAGCAATGGTCATCATCATGCCCTTCTTTGTTGTAATGATTGCAAGTGAGCTTCTGTTCCTTCACTGTCATTGAACTTTCTTTCTTTCCATTCCCCTTTCTTTTGTCTTCTTTCCTTGAAGACGATTCCCTTGATACACCAACTCTTGTTTTCCCTACTTCAATATACGTTGCTTGAACATAAACCTCATCAAGATTAATAGGTCCAAACATAATACAATGTTACGAATATGTGCAGGTAAACCTCCTATATAATTCATAAGAGTTTATTGTGTATCTAATGGAATATTTAACATTAATGCCATCTTACGAAATTCATCCATGTATTCTTACACCATTTGTCCTTTTCTTAGTTTAAGACTCTTCCATTCAATTAAATCCTTTTCCTTATAAACCCAAAAAAAATCTTTCTAAGTGAAAAAACAAAATATTGCCATGATGGAAATACATTAACAACTTGTTGAGTACCGTGTTGCAACTTACTCTTCCACTGGATGAGTGTTGTGCCTCCAAGATGAAGCGATGACAATTTGATTTGGGTTGCCTCATCTTTGATTTGTTGCATGTTGCAATAAACTTCCATCTGTCTGACCCAATTATCAAGCCTCTCAACATTGACTTCCCCATCATACATGGGAAATTCAAATTTTACATCAATCTTAAGTAATGAAATATCATGATTATGTTTATGAGAATGTTTTCTTGCAGTAGAATTTGAACTTGTACTTGAGGAAGAAGAAGATAGAGATGAAGGAGGTGAAGGAGGAGGTTTAGGAGGGTCCTCTCCTTCTTCACTTTTTGTCTTTTTTTTACGATTCCCCTTGAAAAGGCATTTTCCATTCTAATTAATCATCATATAATACCTTTACCATCTCTGACATGGTGAAGAAAGTATTTTGAAAATCTATCTTGTTATGAGGCATTCCTTCTTCAGATGCCATCTTATCACTTTGAGATGACCTCTTTCTTGATCCAATCTCATGATCTCCTTCCACAAGCTTGCCTTCACCATGACTTATCTTTTCCCTGGTAATCATGCAAACTCAAACAACCAACTGTAAACCTTCTCTGATACCACTTGATCCGTAATTGATCTTTTAAAGACTTGGTTGATTTTTAAGCATGTGTTAAATTACCATTCAAAACTTAAATGAGGAAGGAGATATTAATGAAAGAATGTTGCAACCATCATAAAGAATACATAATATAAAATACACATAAGGAACATCAAACCATAACACCAATATTGATAACGGAGTTTGGCACAAGTTTGCCTATGTCTCCGGGCCTTTGTCTCAATGGGGGAGGCTTTCTTATTAATATTCAATGCTACAAAATTACATCAGAAGTGTCTCAAAGGGATTATAAATTTGTTTGGTTGTGTTCTTATTGACCTCAATAATCCAACACAACTGACGACACTGAAAAATGTTGAGCGTAGCTCTCAAAAATGGCCTCCAAAATTCGCTTCCTCAATGGCTTCCCTGCATAAAAAATGGCTTATGCTTTACAATTCTTCATCATTTTGCTATTTTTGAACCTCCTGAGGCTATCAAGAACCTATGGTTTATATATATCTTGAGTTGGGGGTCACCTCCCAACTTCCCCCCAATATCTAGCCTAAAAAAGGGCTCCAGATCCTAAAAAATGGGCAAAATCCTCCAAAAATCAGGTTAATAATCATTAAAATCTTTTTATAAGGTTGAAACCCCAATTTTTGGGGAAAATTGGGTTCCAAACCCCTTTATATGGGCTCCTAGTCATATGGGCATGCCATGTGTCCAACGATTAAGCCCCCTGCGCCCTAAACCTTCAGTCGAGCCCCTTGTCTTCCGTCATCTGGTCGTGTGGATGGCCATGTGGCTGCGGGTTGGTGCCTAGTCCTCTGGTCAAGCCATATGTCTGGGCCAACCCCTGCCGACCAGGGATTATCCCCAAACCTCTACAACAAACAAAAAAAATGAAAATGGGTCGCATAGGGGTTAATTCCTATCATGTATCACGGTCGGTTGGTGCTTGTTGGTTAGACCATTTCCCATCCTCGGAGGTCGGGGGTTTGATTCCACCAGAAGTGCAACAAAATTTTGAACCATCCCACTTTGGTCATATCCGAGGTGCCATGTGGCACCCTATGATTGGGCTATGTGTTGCCTCTGGATTGGCCACCGTACCCAGAGTCAACTATCTAGTGGACCACCACGTCAACCTACCAAGCCCGTGTCAAGCCCGGAGTCTTCCACCTGATGCAACGTCACTCTGTCGTACTGTATACTCAGCCAATCAGTCAATGCCACATCACTACCAACTATCATCTGTACTTCCACATGTCGGACTGTCATTGGGCCATGTCAATGTACAGACCATCACGTCAGCATCTGTACAGTCCATGTGTTAAATCTGTGTCATGCCAACTTAGCCTAAAAACACCAAATCCGCCTGACACGTGTCACCTCCTGGTGATTCCACATACCTGTTGATGTCATCATGACATCATGCTGACATCATCTGACACGCCATGCTGACGTACTATTGATGTCAGCAGTACGGTCTATTGACTTTGACTTTGACTTTTTTGCATGTTTGGGAAATCGATCAGAACGCGATAACTTTCGCATATAGTGTCCATTTTCAGAAAAAAAAAATATATGGTTGAAATCAACGCGATGAGCCCGAAGAAATGGTGCTAGTTTCATTTGATTCCGAGAAATTTTATTTTTAGGCCTTCCTGGATCCATTTGGATCACTCAACACGAGGGTTAGGGTTTCATTGTTGCTGCAAAACTCTGACTACAATTGCAACTACAACTGAGCACATTCTCTCAATCTACCTTCGAAGATAGTGTAGGCCCATAACCTATTAAAATAATAGGTGTGCTCGTTTTCACCATAGACAATATCACTATATTGTCACCCAACCATAGGCACAAGGCCACCCCCGAGGACCTTAACCTTGACAGCTAGAATATTTTCAGAATAAAACATTAGAACAAATAGAAAACCAAGATAGTGTAGGGATAATTTTAAGGATGAAAATTTATTTTAAAGTGTAGAATCCTTAGCGAATCCTACTAATCCTTCATATGCCAACTTTAAATGTTTGGCGATATTTTTGTAAAAATATTCAAATTTCTAAGGATTTTATATAGTTTTTATAAAATTTTGGCGATTTTCAAGGTAAAATTATTTTATCCTATAGAATTTGGGCGAATCATTTTTATAATAGCGAATATTTTTTGGGGAAAAACCATGGAAAATTAGCCCATGAGCGAAATTTATCCCCTAAAATCATCCTAATCCTCTATCCAAATCTAGTGCACCAAGAAGAGAAACCAAAACCATAATCCAAATACCAAGTCACCACTGCAGCTCTCCTCCAGTCATGCACACCACTAGTCCTTATGAAGTTATGAGAGTGAGTGAGTCCAAATGAGCTCAAGCGCCCTCTATTTATAGTGCTTCAAGTTACCTAACTGGGTCGACTTCTCTTCCTAGAGGCTAATAACCTAATATTAGATTTTCTCTTGAGCCAACTTGTCTTCTAGGGTTCTTATCCAACCGTTTAGGGTTTCTCTAGCTTCCCGAAATATTCTAGTCTCATCAAAGGTTACACGTGGAGGTTAATGCCTCCCGCAACTATCGTAACATAAACAGACCAAGCGTAATGAATTAAGACCACTACCTACTCCTAAATTTATACCTAACCCCACCCCCGCTCCCCAAGCCACCTTAGCTTGGAAATAGAATTCGAGCCAATAGTACTAGGATATCCTACTAGACATATAATCTAGTTCAACTTAGTGCATTGTGGAATTTTCCTGTTGAGATCCATCATTTGATGGTGTTAGATAAACACGTGTATAACGTTTATGCCACGCCAATTCTAGACTATCCATGCCATCTAGATAGGTTCACCATTTTGGTTCTAGGTAGTGGTTTTACATCGATGCTCTCATTGTGGATATACTTTTCATGGCTCGACAAAGGATCCTATTCTAGGTAGTTTCTTGGATGAGGTTAGTACAACATACTTTTATATTTTCATTGATTATATATTTAATTTTATAATTGACAAATATTTGTTAAACATAACTTTAAAGTATTTGTAAGTGTCTTTTATTTTTTGGCATGTATAGCTCCTATAAGATGATACACCTGCATCTAGGTAGTAGGGAACATATTCTCTCAGTCATGATCCAACAGTTGTAACAACATGTGTGATTAGGGCACCTCAAACATAGGTATTTAGATGACTTTAAGTTTTTTTCTCCAAAAAGTTAAATTCAAGTTATAAGTTAGATGTGTATAACTATAACCATTAATAACTTACAAGAATTACATGTGTCCTTTAATTAAACCATAATTAAGAGCAATGCCCATATAGTTTGGAAGATGTGAGATACTATCATTTTCCTATATGACTATGAATATGAATCACATAATTGTTATCTTCAATCTCAATTTGTGTGTGAATGACCAATTTACGTCTTGAATATTTGAATACCAATTCACCTCGTGGCGATTAGAAGTTCACTCTAAGATTCTTGGGTAAGTTTGTTTCCTTAGAAAAAGGAGTTTATTTAGTGTTTGGTCCCATTGACTTGTGGTTTGTATTGAAAACCCCATATTTTTGGTAGGTGTAAGAATGGTTATTCATAAATATTTTATACTACTCATCTCAAGGAAGTGGAAAACCCCAAATTCATTAGGTCTCTTCACTTCTTCCTTGTGTGTAATAAGGATTTCCAATTTGGACTTGCAATTCGTCTCAAAAAGGGGTAGTATTCTTGCATCTAAGAGGGTGGTCTCATGTCTTGAGGGTTGAGTTCCTTAGAAGATCTTGTTTCAACACTAGGTGATCACTCTTCAACATACAAGGTGGGTCATAGGTCCCTTTGGTCTATGTGATATTATATCAATGCCCCACTTGTTTTAGATATTAGGTCCTCTCATTTTCAAGAGTATTTGTTTATCTTGGAAAGTTGTTACATGTTTGGTTTATTGGAATTGAGAGGGAAGTATGGTAGGATGGAACTTAGATTTTCATCCTATATTGAGATGGCAGTATCAAGGTTATTGTGTTGTAGAGAAACATCATTATCGGGCTTTTAGACTAAACATGAAAAGCATACTTTATAGGGATATGTGTGGGGTCTACCTCTCACTCCTAGAAGTAGTGGAATTCTTTTTCTTAGGGGTATGGTCTCCTTGTCCTTGACTATGTTTCAATTTAAAAGTTTATATTCCTTATCCCAGACTCTGAGTTATTTAAAATGGAAATTGGGATGCTTGGGTCATTTTACAGTGTTTGGGATTGGAGCTTTAGTCATTTGCTTCTCTAAAATTACTCATGATAACTATATTTGTTGCTTCACCAAGACATTTATTATCTCTAGTCCTTAATGCTCATTGGATGTCTAAGGATCCACAAGGTATATGGGTGCATAGAATCCACAATGTTTGGTCAATTCAACTCTCTCATATGTTGAGGGTTTTTGCTTGGGTTGTAGTCTATTGAGGGATTCCTTCCAAAACTATGTTGGTTAAGAGTGGGCTTTGTGATGGCATTTTTCCTATTTTCCTTCACTCGGAAACAATGAAACATATTTTTTGGAAGTGTCAGTTTGTTAGGCACTATTGAGGTTATCTTTAGGTTCAATATTTAATGTTGCTTCAACGTAGTATTCACTAGCATTTTGGTTTCTTTGAAGATTGCCGATTGTTTTTTCGTATCATGTTCTATGGTATAGACACTATATGAAAATTCTAGCCTTATTTGTTCTTTGAAAAATGAAGTGTAAGTTTTCTTTTTTATCATGGATCAACTTTCGATCTACCGTTTGTTCTTTATGGAGGGATGTGATTCACCATCAATCTTTGGTTAATAGTACTTTGTTGATCAAATATCCCTAATCTTTGGATCCCACTAAATACTATGATTTTATTTTAGCATTAATAAGTATGAAGAATTTTTTTTAATATCAATTATATATACCATTTCATCTTTTATGTTATTTTTGATAAATAGTTCTATAAATATAAAACATATATTTTTAAATATATTATAACATTCAACATCATAATTGTCATGGTTGGATTTAAATATTTTATTTTATTTTATTA
>SNQJ01S0086196.1:42960-60866 GCA_010110895.2 Picea sitchensis | reverse complement strand
TTCCAGTTGTGGCTGTAAAACAAAGGAAGTTGGTGCTTCCAATGAATGTAATTCTTCAAGACATATAAGAAAAAACATTCTGTGGTTTTCTCCCGATTTGGGTTTCCACGTAAAACACTAGTGTACTGTGTATGTGTGTGATTTTTTATTTATTACTGCTCATTATTGGATAATAATTATACATTGATATAACATTTGAATAAAAATGATTATAATTACATTATTACTGATTCACCCCCCCTCACATTAATTCAACAGAAATCCCCAATAAAAAAGAAGGAAACCCAGAGACAGTTACACCGATCCATCAAGACGATGGTCAAGAAGAGATACCCTCTCAAGGGCTAGGTGACATGCTATCTCTCCCATCAAGCGAGCCATCCACGAACGCTACCCCAAAGAAATCATCCAAGGAAATTGGTAGTCCAGTTGTAGTGATCACACCCTTACAGTTCACAAGGGGGAACCCCGAAGTGGGCTGAATTTTCAACGAAGACCTAACACCTATTTTTGTAGAAGTGCTACCTCCTAATGAATTTTTCTTTGATAAGAAAAGGAAGTTCGTTGTGAATCAAGAATTATATCAAAAATCAGGTGCAGTAGCTAAAAAATTCAAAATCCTGATCGATGGAGAGGCTGCGGAAAATGAAGAATTCACCACTGAGATAGCAGGAACATTGGGGGCTTATGCTACAATCAACCAGTATTCATTTGGAACTCTGAGAGCATAGGTGAATGAAATAACCTGTTAATCGGTAAGTTGGAGGCCAGGGTAGTTACGGCGGAGGCGAACGCCAGGCATCGGGCGAACGAAGGTCTTGAGCAAGCCAAAGCAGCTGATTGAAAGGAGATTGAATAGCTTAGATCTGATCTCGAGAAAATGCATCAGTCGACCCAATTAGGCCAAGCATAGGTAAGTCAGCAAGAAGAATCAATAAAACAATTACAGTCAAAATTGAACTCTTCCGAGAAACAGGTCATAGACATAAATATATTCCAATCCCAAGCCACCGAAATCCGAAAGAGGGTGTTAGTGGCTCAACCTGATTTGCTTGCTAAAGTGGAAACCATTCAAAATCATTTTCAGACGATAGATCAAGTGCTAAAAGATATCTCTTTGAGAGAAAGAGAAGCTGGGGTGGCTTGGGTTGCTTTCTAAGAGGTTGTTATAGCAACAACGAAAGAAGGAATGATTGGTAGCTCTAGGTTATCAATCCTAGAGCAAACTAGGGGGAATATCTTACTGAGGGCATGGGAGCATAATATATAGAGAGAAGAGAACAATCCAAAGAGATGATAAATTCTTGTGAAGAAACATTCATCTTGATAAATAAATATTTATTAGACCTTGATAAGGAAGGCAGCGCTGGGACACTGGGCAAAATCGATATAGCCGAACACCTGCTAGGTATCAAGGAAAAGGCAGAAAAGGAACAAGTTGAAATATCCTAGATAAGTTAGGTCGATATTATCGAAGTGGAAAAATGGATAATAAAGACAAATTCCAATTTTGGTCTATCATCACAGAAGACCAACAAGTGGGAAAGAGATTACCACGGTTAGCAAAGAATTGTTACACTTTTGAGGCAAACAACCAAGCAGAGCCTTCAAAGTTGATATCCCAGTTGATTGAAAGGTGTGCCAATTGCACTGAGCAAATGATAAGGCAGGTTTCGGGTGCTAAATGATGACAAATGTTATTATGTTCTATTTCTGGAGCCAAAAGAGCAAAGAAAAGAAGGCGCTCTGCCTGTATGAAAGAAGACAAAATACAAGGAAATAAAATGCTTCAATTTTTCATTTGTAACCGAAAAACTTCTAGAATGATTGGAATTCAAGATGTTTAGACGTTTGTTTAAATACACATTTTTAAGAGAGAACAAGGGTTGTTTTCATTTTGGTCGATTGTAATAGATACATTTTTCTGGTTCCCAGAATTAATATAAAGAAAATTCAAAGACTCCAGATTCCATGAAGACTGAGTTATGTTTTCTTGTCTGTTATTTCATACCCATTTTCATTTCTCATACGTATCTTTGATGAATGCTTAACTACAATTTAGTACAACCTCTATTGTGGTGATCAACTGTTAAATCATCTAATCGTTTACAAATTTTACTCTGTATCGGCTATCCGTAGGTACAAGGCCTGTAAAGTTTCTAGATTTTTATATTTTATGCTTCGTCAAAGTTTTTTCTTTTTCTCGCCTACTTTCTTCTTCTGTTACAGGGTGGTATTCTCCCTTGATTGAAGCCTCGCATTGTTGACAACATAATGTTTTCTACGTTTTCATGCATGAATTTTCAAAGATAATTCAGTTATGGGAAAATGAATTCGGAGTTGTTATGCTAATAATCTGACCCGACAAATCTTTCTTATATGATCTAAAATCGAAACAACATTTTAAACACCAAAACCTTTTAAGACTCTGTTCCTCCATGACTGTGCCCATCGTAAGACAACCCAATATTGAACCCAACCTATCAAATCAAACCATCATCGCTTTAAATCTCTTTGATACCATACTTAAAACCGCCATCACCCGAGAAGATCTCGAACGTTCATGGGCAACCATTGAATGAGATATAAGCATCCAATAACATTTGGAAGCTAGACAACGACAACTCAGGAATTAGCCATAGCTCCTTTCCCTAAAGTTTGTTCTTTCCCTTTTTATCACTCATTCACTTTGGGATGCCTAGAATCTATACTTTATAGCCTTAGTACAAACTCTGGAACAACATCTTTCTGGCGCCGTTGCTGGTGATGAAGTTACAAAATTAGTTTCCCTGGGAGAATGACATCCGCAAGTTTCTATGCTTTGATAGTGAACAAAGAGTGAACACCTTCTAAATTCTAACCTTTTATTATTCACTTCGAGACTCCACGTTTAATTAAGATGGCATCCATTCAAAGGAACACCAGACAAAATCCAGATGGTAAATAGACCACGCCCATTTCCGATCCCGAAAAAATACTAAAAACGACAGGTTCCCTTAAGCCAACTACTGCAGTCTACCAGCTTAGGCACACACAACCTAAGGCTAAGAACCCTTTTGAAACTCTAACTTCAAAAGAAGCTCTCTCTAATCCCTTTTCGGAGAAACATAGGCCAAATCAGTTGAATCCGAAACCCTAAACCCAATTTTAGCTCCCCCAGAAGTTAAATCGGAAACTCATCCAACAACCTCTGGTGCAAACAAATCTAAAAGTCCCTTAGTAAAGATAGCGATGATTTATATCCTAACGACTTTTCAGCTAGATTTCCTGACCTCACAAAGTCTTGAAGAGTATACCATATACTCGGATTCCATGCCCGCGGATTCTCCTAATTACATCTCTTGCAAATTGGAGGAACCAAGCCCCTATATCCCATTTCCCCCTTCTTCAGTATTCTTGTTTCTCAAAGAAGCTAAAGATTCATTTTACGTTTTCCAAAACCCTCTGTATAACATACCAGTTTCCCACCCTAGAGTATCTATGGCAGCTGCCGGAGGAGGAGGAGTTGGGTTTGTAGCAGGAGGAGGAGGGGGGGGCGGAAAGGGCTGCCCCCACCCCAAAATATTTTCTCTAAAGTAGCCTCCATATACGCTCCTCTGGTCCTCCCAGTACCCCTTCATGACCTGCCTGAAAACTACATGAAAAACCTACCTAAATTTACAGGAGAAGGAGACCTAACCGCTGCCAAACATATAAATTTCTTTGATCAATTCGCAGATATCCTAGGTCTCGAACATGAAGATGTGTATTCAAGGTTGTTTTTTCAAAATTTCAAAGGACAGGTGAGAACCTGGTTTTGAAGTCTGCCTGCAGGCTCGATATTATCCGACATTGCTCTAGAAAACTCTTTTCTTAGACAATGGGGCGAAAGGAAAGACCATTTGTTCTATTTGACTGAGTTTGGGTCTTTAAAGAAAAAAAGTTCAAAAATTGTTATGGAATTCATTCAAAGGTTTAACAAATTATATAATAAGATCCCAGTCGAAGTTAAACCATCCCAACCTGCAGCCAAGGTAACCTTTGCGGGAGCCTTCGAACTCAATTTCACACTTTTATTGAGAGAAAGGAGAGGGGACAACCTAACTCGAATGCAAGATGATGTCGTAGAGATTGAGTCAAACATGATGGCTTCTGGTAAATTAAAAACAAAAATAGAACTGGGAAATAGAGAGACCAAATGTTTTAGGGAACAAGCGAGACCCTCAGGATCTGGAAGGTCCTTAGATGATAAAATGGACGATATGGCTAGGATAATTAAAGAGATGTCAAATAAAATTTCAAGGATGGAGCTAGATCAATCCAATCATATTAATTTGTTAAGAGAGAATTCAAGAGAAACTCTAATCCTCAAATCCAACAAAGATAGATTAAAATAGAAGACCAAAAAATTCAAACCCCTTTAAAAATGAAAAATTCATTGGAGGAAATGATATGCAAGAGTTTGAGGATTTAGAAGAAGATGTAAACAATTTGGGAGACGACTGTACACAACCTCATTTAACTAGGGAATATTATGAGAAGTCCCTAAAAACGAAACAACCATCAAATAAAGATGATAACATAAATGACATTGATGTTTCTACCTATCAAGGAATGGCAGATTCTATAATGGATGAGCTCCAACACAAGTACAATCTGAGGCCCAAAAATAAATCTGTTTCAACTCCTCAACCCAAGAAAATTCTTCTCAGGTGTGAAACATACGAGCCCACCCCAAAAGAGACTGAGATACCTAATAAAAAAGTGAAGGGGGTGCACTTGCAGAGTCCCAAGGTAAATGAGGCTTATATCCAAGCAAGAAGAGCTCAAACACTGGAAACGAGAATCACCGAAAATAAAACAGTGCAAACAAATAAGTTAGGGAAGAAGGAGTCGGAAGTTTCAACCAGAGAAGTGGATAAAGGTGTGGGAGGTTTCAGCCTAGAAAATGAGATAAATAAGATCAACATACCAATACCTCTGGTCGATTTGGCAAAGAATCCTGTGTATCAGAAGCAGATAACCGAAATGATAAATTTTTCAGATTTAGAAAGTCAATCCGATGTGATAAATTTAGAAGATGATAAGCTTAATATCACTTTTGGTCCACATTTCGAGGGTGCCATAGATACCATCACCCCCTTCTACATTACCCTGAACATGCATGATTGACTGCTGCATAATTGCATGTTGGACTCTGGAGCCTCTCATAATGTGATGCCCAAGTCCATTATGTATAGATTAGGCCTCAAGATCACTAGGCCCTATGGAGATCTATACTCTTTCGCTTCAAGGTGAGTTAAGTGCATGGGCATGATAAAAGAATTAGTAGTCACTCTTGCACAGGTTCCAGTGAAAAGTGTCATTATGGATATAGTTATCGTTGATATACCTCCGAAGTATGGTTTTCTATTATCTAGGTCTTGGGGAGCCAAACTTGGGGGGTCGCTTCAGCTAAACATGACCTATGCCACGATTCCTATTTTTGGCAGACAGTTCACTTGGATATACAGGGAAACACGGTTGGCATACACGGTAAGCGATCCATAGAATCCTAACAATTATCCTATTTATGTCGCCGATCAAGATCTGGGAAATTGCATTTTATCTTTTGATGATGGTCTAAATAACTGTACAGAGGAAAATTACATAGATGAAAATAAATCAGAAAAGATAGATGAAAATGTGTATAGCACTGGAATTTGGAAAATGTTTTTTGACGGTGCTTCGTCGTGTGAAGGAGTAGGTGTAGGAGTACTTTTTGTAGCACCTGAAAATGAATTTGTTATTCCCTTTTCTTAGAGGCTTTAGTGGGACATAGACTACACAAATAATGTATGTGATTATGAGGCTTTAGTCCTGGGGCTAGAAGCTGCCAAGAAGTTGAACATAAAGAACTTGGAAGTCTATGGAGATGCAGAGTTAATAGTGAAGTAGATAAATCGGCAATACCAGGCCAAACACCCAAGATTAAAATCTTACAAAAATTGTGCCTGGGATTTAATAGAAAATTTATTCTCGTCGGTTAATGTTCATTACATTCCACATGCTGAAAACCTGCAAGCCAATTCATTAGCCAAAGCAGCCTCAACGTTTTCACCTCCCATAACTTTCAAACTAAAGTACCACATAGAGGTGAGGCACAGACCTTCCATACCAAACAACATTCAACACTGACAAGTGTTTGAAGACGATGAGTAGATCTGAAAATTCCTTGAAATGATGGATGACTTCGCTGAAACTCACATTGACCAAGAAAACCAAAATGACCATAACTGGATTATGAAAGAGGGAGAGGACCCTCAGGAGTTCCAAGAAAATATCGTGAATCATCGCATGTTAGTATTAAAGAACAATCATATTCCAAAGGGACTAATCCCCCTGGAGAGACTATTTGACCAAAATGACATGCCCTTAAAATCTGCCTTGCAACCTCAACCAGAAGAGGTTGAAGATTGCAACATAGGGACCAAAGAGGAGCCCAGAATAGTAAAAATATCAAAGTACCTTCCTCCTGAGACAAAAGGTAAGTATGTTGGTCTACTCAAACAGTATAAAGACGTTTTCACTTAGTCTTATGACGAGCTAAGAACTTATGAAACCACTGTGATCGAACACAAGATACATTTAAAGCCCGGTGTCAAACCTTTTAGACAAAAAATTAGACAAATCAATCCCATTTTATTTCATGTGGTCGAAAGGGAAGTCAAAAATCTTCTGGACGCAAAAATAATCGTACCTTTGAGATACTCTGACTGGGTAGCTAACCTGGTCCTGGTTAGGAAGAAAAGTGGGGAGATTAGACTGTGTGTAGACTTAAGAAATCTGAATAAATCCTCTCTCAAATACAATTACCCTCTACCAAAAATGGATCACGTTTTAGAAAAATTAGTTGGGGAAAATAGGATGTCGATGATCGATGGGTTTTCCGGTTACAATTAGATTGTTGTCAATGAGCACGATAAAGAGAAAACAACCTTCACCACCCCTTGGGGCACATTTATGTAAGACAAAATGCCTTTTTGTCTAATGAATGCAGGTGCTACTTTCCAGCGTGCTATGGATATCTCTTTCATTGGTGAGAGGGACAAATTCATGGTTATTTATCTGGATGATCTAACTGTTTTTTCTATATCTGATGAAGATCATCTGATACATCTCAAACAAACATTTGAGAAATGCCGCAAATTTGGTTTGTCCTTAAATCCAAAGAAGTATCACTTTTCTATGCAAGAAGGTAAACTGTTGGGCCATATTGTGTCTCGAGACAAAATTAAAATTGATCCTAAGAGAGATGAAGCTATAGACACCATAAATATTCCTAGAAATCTAAAAGAAATCCAGTCATTTTTAGGAAAAATAAATTTTTTGAGAAGATTTATTCCAAACTTTGTTGAAATCGTGAAATTGATCATAGATATGCTAAAGAATAACAACGAAGTGAAATGGAAGATAGAAGCTAAAGAATCGTTTGCATGCATCAAGAAAGTTATAAGCGAAACACCCATACTGGCAAGCCCCAATTATCTAAAAGATTTTCTGATTTTCTCGTTTGCATCTGAACACACAATCGTGGTAGTACTCCTCCAGAAGAATGAATAAGGTTTTGAGCAACCAATAGCCTTTTTTAGTAAAAGTCTTAGAGATGCTGAATTGAGATACAATATAATGGAAAAGCAAGCATATGCTATGGTGAAGTAATTAAAGGCTTTCAGAATCTACGTGTTACACCCCAAGTTAATTGCATACGTACCCACCAGTTTTGTAAAAGACATATTGGTTTAGCCTGACAGTAACAGGAAGAGGGGTCGGTGGCTTGCTAAAATTCAAGAATTCAACCTGGAAGTGAAACCGACAAAACTAGTAAAAGGATAGGGTTTGGCTAAGCTCTTAGCCGAATCAAATTTCAGAGCACTCGGAATGAATAACCTACAGGGATATGAAGGATGTGTGGACATAAACAAGCTCGATGATAAAACAACTGAAACCAAAATCGAAGAGAATTTTTCCTCATCGGATTAGTATAAAGACATAGTGTCCTACCTAATGACCCTAAAATGCCCAAATGATTTATCTCCATCTAAATCCAGGACATTGAAGTTGCATGCGATGAAATATTGTGTATCTGAAAGCCAATTGTATTGGAAGGACCCACTAGGCTTCTTACTGGTTTTTTTAGTAGAATTAGAGACAGAGAGAGTCATTAACGAATTTCATGAAGAAGTGTGCAGAGGGCATCACGCCTGGAGGGAAACAACTTACAAAATCTTGAGGGTGGGATATTATTGGCCTAAACTCTTCTCAGATGTCAACACCAAAGTTAGAGCCTGTAACTCTTGCCAATTGTTCGCAGGCAAGTAGAAACTCCCAGAGCTACCTTTGGTTCCAGTAAAAACAAAATCCCCTTTCCAACAATGGGGGTTTGATTTCATAGGCAAAATTAACCCGCATTCTAGTGCTCAACATAAATGGATCCTGACTGCTACATATTACTTCACCAAATGGGTGGAGGCTATTCCAACTAGAAAGGTGACTAATTCAGTGGTAATTGACTTCCTGGAAGAGAACATATTGTCTAGATTCGGCTATCCCCAAAAACTAGTCACAGATAACACCCAGGAATTCAAATCTATGGCAATGTTTAGCTTCTGCCAAAAATACAATATTGTACTGGGTCACTCCATGACATATTACCCCCAAGGAAATGGGCTAGTCGAGTCCTGAAACAAAAGTTTAATTACTATAATTAAGAAAGTGTTGAGCGAAAACAAAAAATCTTGGCATGTGCATTTGAAGTATGCCTTGTGGGAGAATCAGATAGGTACAAAAAAATCTATTGGAACTTCTCCTTTCCAAATGGTATATGGGACCGAAGTGGTATTACCTATAAACCTAGTGCTTCCTGTGATGAAACTTTGGCAAGATGAGAAAGAAGAACCAAACCACGTCACAAGGAGAATAAATTAGTTGATTGAAGTTCAACAACACAGGGTTGAAGTGGATGAAAGGTTGCAGAAATACCAGGACAACATGAAAGAGTTGTTCGATCATAAGGCCAAAATCAGAGATTTCCTCCCTGGAGATTTGGTTTTGAAATGGGATGCTAAGAGGGAAGACCTGACAAAACATGGTAAATTTGATCATATCTGGTATGGATCGTTCAAAGTCTCAGCTTCTGAAGGGAAGAATTCATTCTTGTTAGATAATTTGGACAGTAAAATCCTCAATGCCCCTATCAATGGGTGTTATTTGAAGCACTATATGCAATAAATGATTTCCAAATCTCCATTGTATATACCGGTTTGTGTTTTCTATTTTTTATAGTTTTTTGGTAAGTTTTACTTTCATCGCAAATAACACAGGTTAGTGATTTTCTAGAAGTAGGGATTTGAAATTTTCAACACATTGAATTCTATAAATATTGAAGACCTGATACTCTTCATGTTGTTTCTTACAGGATTCTGGCTTACAACCCAAACAACAAAAGGAGAAAAAAGATGGTCATGTATCGAGAAATCGATTCACCTAAAACAGGTGATAAATTGTTTTTTAAGAAGAGAACGAAATGGTAAGGCAAAGGTATAAATTTCTGAAGTATTTGGGTTTTAAACGAATATCAATTACATGCAGCAATGGTCTCATGAGTATGATATATTCACCTGACATGTTATTAAAAGAACAAATTTTTACTGTGGATTCTAAAAAAGGCTCGCCCGGACAAGATAAAAAAAATTTAAAATAAACAGAGGAAGTAAAGCATGTCCAAAGAAGAAGTTCCAAGAGTCAGGATTGCGTTTTAAACATCTTGGTTTTTGAAATCCAAATCCTTCTCTTTCATCCTTTTTTCATCCTTGGTCTTCTCTCCCTAAACATTGACACCTCCCCATGTCCTCCACAGGGGAAGAATAAGTTACCCTTTAGCTCTAGAAACTAGCAAGCGAATCCTAGAAAATAAGCCATCCTTCATGACTCTTCGGTCTCCTACTGAACAAAGTCATGCATAGATTGATCCTAACTCTCTTAGGTCTTTCAATAAGTTTCAAATGATTAAGCCTTTCTCAAAGGAAGACCCCTGGAAATAAATTCCCCCATAATTTTCTGCAGACTAAGATGTTTTGAAAGTCAAGAGAAAGTGGGTCCAAGGTAGTCAAAGCAAGTTGACAGGCCTTTGTTGCAAATATTACGTAGATATCACCCCCTGGTATACTTTATACCGATTGATTGGCCCCACTTCATATTCCAAAAATAAAATATAAGACAGATGGTGAAAGGAAATTCATAATTGATTGCCCCCATCTAGTCCAAAGAGATGATGAAAGGAAATTCATAAAATGATTGCCCTCATCTCAGCATTTAAATGCAAAATTAATTTTTGAAGTGGTGAAAGGAAATTCAATAAAGGGAACCAGATAACTTCACCAGGGTACTGAACATGCTCATTGGCAGTGAAGCAATATCTGAGATATCTGTAAGGCTGTCATACATAAATTATACTTACTCTGGTAATTATCTTTTTTGAAACTGGATCTACATCCCAAGTTCATGTAGGTCTCCCTGATCAAAAGCATGGAATTTACTTCGTTTTGATGCAAGCTAAAACCTACAGAACCTGTTGATTTTCCTAAGATTGTTTGGACCATATTAAGCAGACCCAAATTTAGTGTCGAGAAAGGGAAAGTTAAAAGTTGGACTGCAGTTGGGTTTAGGAATCATTTTGAGTTTGAAAAGATTTCCGGAAATAAAGATGAAACCTCAAAGTTCCCTCTGTAGCCCCTTTCCAATCAAGTTCACAGAAGCAAGCTAGTGAATCCATTTACTCAATACAGGCACTTGGTCTACTGTTCTTCTTGTCCCACAAGGAGACGAGATCCCTAGTTGGAGCCTATGTTGGAACGCCTTTATTTTTTTAAATACTTTATTTTCAAAGGTTTGAGCTTCCCTTTTCTAAGTAGGTGAATTTTCATACTCAAGGCCAAAAAGTTGGATTTTGGGATTTCGTGTATTTCATGATTCTACCCACTAAAGCCTCAGTATCCCGACACACGAAATGGCAATAACTGTTTTAGTTCTAATCACCATTACTGAACCACTAAGCAGGTATTATCACATTTTATTTCCTCATACTCTCGCTTTCGGTAGTTACACGTCAAACACTTCAAACCTTCGACATGTGAAGTCTCGAAGTTGTTTTAAGTTACCCAGGTTAATATCAAGAGTAAATCACTTTAAGCCTTAGTTAATCTTTATCGCAATTTCATGACTCGACGATCGCTCCCCCAAAAAACAACACCTTCATAGCTCCGATCCACGAAATCGTAATGTTCATTAATTAAGTGCCTATTAATTAAAAGCCTAAGTCAAATCACAGATAATCAACTAAATCGCACCATAGCGATTTCGGGTTTTTGGGGTTCAAATATTAGGAGCAAAGTCATCCGATATGGAGAACAACGAAAAGGGGATTAAGGACTAAAATTCACTTAGTTAAAGGGAATAAATTGGATCAATTAACGCCTTAAACAACCTTTAACACACACAGTCTACAGATGAAGTTTTGAATGTCTCTGCATTTTTCCATGTCACGAATCATCAAGCATTTATGGCATTTATGGCATTTATTTGATTTTCAGTGAGGTGATGGATAGTAAGATCTCGTTTTACTTATAAATCTTTCTATTAAACATTTTGACCATTCTGTCAGCAAGGACTCGCATGGGTTTAAAGAATCAAAGAGAAAGGGTTTCTTTCACCTTCTCAAATTTTATTTCTATTATGCGCAAAGTCATTTCGCCAAGATAACTTATGTCTGTGTTTTCAATCTTTACGACAGGGGGATCTAATTGCAAGGTTCTATATCATGGCTCCACGATAAGCATCCAAGGTAGCTTTCAAGAGTTTAGGTCAAGGTTTAGATGTTGTTTCTGATTCCTCGCCTTGAAGTATTAATACCGTCAAAACATGGACGTATGTTTCCAATGTTCTACAGTCCGAGCTAATAAATTGTTTGGATGATTCCAGTGATAATGAGAAGGATGACTTGAACACCAAATAAACAATTGTCGCTCAAGCAGAGATGCAGAAAATAGCAACAAGGCCACGTCTTCTTCCCTATTATGATATGATTAGATGGGCACTGGACCACATAGATATCCTGACTAGGACGATTATCAACGGGCAAAGGGTAACAATTGGGAATTTTAGACTGGAGAATTTACAGGAAATGTATAAATTGTCACCCACGCCAAACCTTACTTACAATACCGAGTTCCTAGAGGGGTACAAAAAGAAGGAATGTGAGCAATTTGGAAAGAACTTATCCGATCTGATCAAATATTGGGTTTCACACCCCGCAAAATTCAGGGCTGAGACTCTTGGGATTTATTCAATCTCCTCTTTAGAGCCACAATTCAAGCATATAGCGATCATGCCCTGTAGGCTGTATGGGAAGGAGGACACTACTCACTTTTTCCTCCCATGGGTACTGCTTATTCATACAGTTGTTGAGGGTTTCTCTTTCGACTGGGCCAAATTGTTGTCCAACAGTCTGACCAGTCAAATTACTGAATATCGAGCATAGAAGGCGAGTGGGAAAGCAACTTCGTTCTTTATGTCCGCTTACATCATGGACTCTATTTGCTTCATGACACATTTCACACTAATGAGATGGAGTTGGGCTCCATCAAATATTGAGCCTATTCATGTCTACCACTCGAAACTTTGGGAGGATAAAGCCAAAGAATTCGTCTACGAGATCTTCAACTAGGTAATGGTACCAATTCATGTCTCCATCTTTGACCACCCGCCTCCTAGGATTTCAGATAACATCATGGCCAACCTGAGTAGCGTGATAGATTGGTACATAGAAGAAGAGTTTTCATACATCAGGGTTTTTGGCACCTCTGCTCCCCCATATGCTCTGCCGCTATTCTTACCGGATAAGCTAGTGTGTCATGAGATCACCAGGAAAATTGTGATCAATGGGATAATAAAAGAGATCAAGGGAGTATCGAAAAAGGTATGGCCACCTTTCCCCATTCACATTGGTACATATTCCTTGTTAGATTTTGGTCATGCAAAAGCAGAGGCTGTGGCCTTGGAAGAAATGAAATTGGTGGATATCGAATTTAAGAAGCACGACCCTAATAAGGTTGTGAGTAATCACTTGGTGAGTTGTGGCCTGAAGAAATGTGAACACGAAGATTCACCTCATGATGAAATCTTCCAAGGTGTGAGGTCCTACTATGAATTTCTAAGTCAGATTCAAGCCCTACCACCCGAAGATATGGCCGATTTCCTTAAATTCTAGGAGCACCGACAGAGTTTCCTCCCCCACATTTTACAGGGAAAACCCCCAAAAATTCCAAAGACACAACAAACGGAAGCCAAAGGCTCAAAGGAATCAAGTTCTGACAAAGGGGAAAACCAGGAAAAAACAGGGGAAGTTGGGACCTTGGAACAGGGAGTTGAAATCCCCGATCAAAAAGAAGGAAACCCAGAGATAGTTACATTGAGCCAACATGATGATGGTCAAGTAGAGATATCCTCTCAAGGGGTAAGGACATTCTATCTCTCCCATCAAGCGAGCTGGCGACAGAAGCTACCCCGAAGAAATCATCCAAGGAAATCGACAGTCCAGTTGCAGTGATCACACCCTTACAGTTCACAAGGGGGAACCCCGAAGTGGGATGGATTTTCAATGAAGACCTGATGCCTATTTCTGTAGAAGAGCTACCTCCTAATGAATTTTTATTTGATAAGAAAAGGAAGGCCATTGTGAAGCAAGAATTATATCAAAAAGTGGGCGCAGTAGCTAAAAAAATAAAAAATCCTGACCGATGGAGAGGCTGTGGAAAATGAAGAATTCACCACTGAGATAGCAGAAACATTGGGGGCTTATTCTACAACCAACTAGTATTTAGTTGGAAATATGAGAGCAAAGTTGAAACGAAAGAACCTCTTGATCGGTAAGTTGGAGGCCAGGGTAGTTACGGCGGAGGCGAACGCCAGGGATCAAGCGAATCAAGGTCTCGAGAAAGAAAAAGTAGTTGATCAAAAGGAGATCGAGCAACTTAGATCCGATCTCGAGAAAATGCATCAGTCAGTCCAATTAAGCCAAGAACAGGTAAGTCAGCAAGAAGAATTGATAAAACAATTACAGTCAAAATTGAACTCTGCTGAGAAACAGGTCATAGACATAAAGATATTCCAATCCCAAGCCACTGAAATCCGAAAGAGGGTGTTAGTGGCTCAACATGATTTTCTTGATAAAGTAGAAACCATTCAAAATCATTTTCAGATGATAGATCAAGTGCTAAAAGATATCTCTTTGAGAGAAAGAGAAGCTAGGGCAGCTTGGGTTGCTTTCTAAGAGGCTGTTATAGCAACAATGAAAGAAGGAATGATCGATAGCTCCAGGTTATCCATCCCAGAGCAAACTAGGGGGAATATCTTACTGAGGGCATGGAAGCATAATATATCAAAGAGCAGAGAACAAGCCAAAGAGATGAGAAATTCTTGTGAAGAAACATTCATCTTGATAAATAAAGATTTATTAGACCTCGATAAGGAAGGAAACGCTAGGACACTAGGAAAAATTGATATAGCCGAACACTTGCTAGGTATCAAGGAAAAGGGAAAAAAGGAACAATCTAAAATATCCCAGATATGTCAGGTCAATACTATCCAAGTGGACAAATGGCTAATAAAGACAAATTTACAATTATGGTCTATCATCACGGAATACCGACAAGTGCGAAAGAGATTGCCACAGTTAGCAAAGAATTGTTATACTTTTGAGGAAAACAACCAAGCAGAGCCTTCCAAGTTGATAGCCCAGTTGATTGAAAGGTGTGTCAATTGCATTGATAAGGAAAAATGGTAGGCTTCGGGTGCTAAATGATGATAGATGTTATTTTGTTCTATTTCTAGAGCTAGAAGAACAAAGAAAGGAAGGTGCTCTACCTGTATGAAGGAAGACAAAAGACAAGGAAATGAAACGCTTCGATTTTTCATTTGTAACTGAAAAACTTCTAGAACGATTGGAATTCGAGATGTTTAGAATTTCGTTTAAATATACGTTTTGAAAAGAAAACAAGGGTTGTTTTCTTTTTGGCCGATTGTAATAGATACATTTTTCTGGTTCCTAGAATTAATATAAAGAAAATTCGAAGACTCTAGATTCTGTGAAGACTGAGTTATGTGTTCTTCTCTATTATTTTATACCCATTTTCATTTCTCATATGTATCTTTGATCAATGCTTAACTACAATTTAGTACAACCTCTATTGTGGTGATCAACTATTAAATCATCTAATCATTTACAACTTTTCATCTATATCGGCTATCAGCAAGTACAAGACCTGTAAATTTTTTAGATTTTTATATTTTATGCTTCGTCAAAGTTTTTTCTTTTTCTCGCCTACTTTCCTCTTTTGTTACAGGGTGGGATTATCCCTTGATTGGAGCCTCACATTGTTGACAGCTTAATGTTTTCTACGTTTTCATGCATGACTTTTCAAAGATAATTCAGTTACGGGAAAAGGCCTTCGGAGTTGCTATGCTAATAATCCGACCCGAGAAATCTTTCTTATATGATCTAAAATCGAAACAACATTTTAAACACCAAACCCTTTTAAAACTTTATTCATCGATGACTGTGCCCGTTGTAAGACAACCCAATATTGAACCTGGCCTATCAAATCAAACCAACATCACTTTAAATCTCTTTGATACCATACTTAAAACTTCCATCACCCAGGCAGATCTCGAACATTCATGGGCATCCATTGAATGGGATATAAGCATCTAGGAACATTTGGAAGCTAGACAACGCCAACTCAGGAATCAACCATAGCTCCTTTCCCTGAAGTTTTTTCTTTCCATTTGTATCACTCACTCACTTTGGGATGCCTAGACTTTATACTTTATAGCCTTAGTACAGACTCTGGAACAACACATGTAACAATTTTGGACATAAAATTGTGAATTGTAGAGCTAACAACAGGAACAACAACAACTTTGAGAGTTATACACAAAGGGGTTATTCAAGAAGGCCTCGTTAAACACAAAGAAGAAATTACAATAGGTTTGAATCCCTGAGCAATGAAGTGGAATATTACAAATGTAACAATTTTGGACATGTGGCCAAAGAGTGCAGAATGACAATCCCTCCTAAAGAACCTCAACATAACAACAACAATCACAAACAAGAACCACAGAAAAGGACATGGATAAGAAAGTAAGATCAGTATAGCAATGAAGAATGCACACTCGTTCTACAATCTAAGCAGAAGAAATTTGGTTGGTATGTTGAAAGTGGGTGTTCAAAACACATGACAAGTGATAGAGACAAGTTTCTTACATTATGAAAGGAAAGAGATGGATCAGTCTCCTTCGGAAATGATGATTCATCCAAAATCATTGGAAAAGGCACAGTCCGAATTGGGAACAAGAATGAAAAGGCATAAAACATTCTACTAGTAGAAGATATGAAACATAATCTTCTAAGTGTGAGTAAAATGTATGACCAAGTTCATAAAGTTACTTTCGATTCATAAAAGTGTGACATAATAAAATAAGGTTCAGGGAAATTGGTCGCTACAGCTACAAGAACTTCAAGCAACATATATGTGTTAAGTGAAATTGGAGATGAAAAATGTTGTCTAGGAAAGGAAGATGAAATTTGGCTATGGCATAGAAGAATGGGTCACATACATTTTGATAACTTTGTCAAAGTCGGCAAAAGAGAATCAGTCAGAGAAATGCCCCAGATCACGAAAGCAACAAACACTTTATGCAAGCATTGTCAACAAGGAACGAAAACAAAGACCAGGTTCAAATCAAAGGAATATTGAATGACAAGACCACTGGAAATTATGCATACTGATTTAGTTGGAACAACTAAAACAAAGGGATTAAAAGGTGAGAAATACTTTATGTTGTTAGTTGATGATTATACAAGAATGACTGTAGTTTTCTTTCTCAAGAATAAGTCATAAGCTTTTGAAAACTTCAAGATCTACAAGGAAATGGTTGAAAATGAAATGGATTCAAAAATCAAATGCTTGATATCTGATAATAGAGGAGAGTTCACCTCAAAGGAATTTATGGACTACTGCAACAATCGTGGAATAAAAAGGTAATTCTCCGTTGCTAGGACACCTCAACAGAATAGAGTTGCAAAAAGAAAGAACAGGACAATACAGGAAATGGCTCGAACAATGCTAATGGATTCAAAATTGACAAATATTTTTTGGACACAGGTAGTGCATATAACATTTCACATTCAAAATAGAGTAATTCTCATAAACAACACTGAAAAAACTTCTTACGAACTATGGAAAAGAAGACCAGCAAATGTAAAGAACTTCAGAGTTTTTGGAAGAAAATGCTATATCAAAAAGGAAGATGGCAGAATGGGAAAGTTTGACACTCGCATGGACAAAGGATTACTTGTTGGTTACTCAAGTACAAGGAAAGAATACAAGTGTTACAATCTAAGATTGAACAAAACTGTGGAAATCATCAACGTAACAATTGATGAAATAGGTAGATAAGAATCAAAGGAAGAAAATGAATCAATGAAACAACTCTTAGAAGAAGAAGCAGAAGATGAAAAGGAAGTAGAAGAGGAAGATGAAGAGAATCCAATAGAATTATAAGAGCAAGTTCAACAATTTTCTCCAAAGACACCGAATAAACAATTACATAAGAATCATCCTTCAGATCAGATTATCGGAAACAAAGATTCAGGAGTTGAGACTAGAAGAAGAATTCGTTCACCATAACAAACACACCTAGCACTCTTATCTACAATTGAACCAAACTATTTTGAAGAAGCCAGCAAGGATGAATTTTGGAATAAGTCCATGGATGAAGAATTGGATCAAATAGAGAAAAATGACACTTGGGAATTGGTTCCAAGACCA
>SNQJ01S0086196.1:10744-42950 GCA_010110895.2 Picea sitchensis | reverse complement strand
GAAGTAGAGGACATATACTTATTGACAGGACTTTCACGCCGAGGAGAGGTCATGGACCTCAGGTCACATGGGGTAGGGAGTGGGATGAAGGTCGAGGAATACATCGAGGCCCACTGTGTTGTAGGGACTCCCATGGGGGGAAGTCAAATCCCTATCCGGGCTATAGGTAACCTCAGCCTGAATATTATTGTGCTCGTTCTTACCAATATCATAGGGTTCACCTCGTTGCATCAAGCATCAAGACCACTTATGTTTTACGCACTGGAGTGAGCAAGACCCACTGTTTATGATTGGTGTACCTCACTGCTGACCAATATGAAAGGTCAGTTGACAGAGTGTAAGCAGGGGGAAAAATGAAACTTCGGGTTTGCCTCTATCCTTTGAAGCTTCGTTTTTGAGAGGATACCAAGTCTGGGACCTAGAGTGGAGATCATTCCTAGGGGACCACATGATCCGGATATGGCGTGATTGATCGAGGTCATGTGACGGCAGGAGGGAGGTAGGGTGGTGACACCTTACAACGATGATTTTTTCTTCTGGCGGTGGAGACAAATCATAGCTTTGGATGACTATCCCTATGCGAGCATTGATTTTAGAGGAGATCCTGATATGCCACTTCCACCAGGAGCCACCTACGACGCCATAGGTAAACATTTTTTTTATATACTTCATTTTTTGTATTTAAAAGAACAAAAATATTTTTGGATGGTGTTTTTAAATATTAACTCGATATTTGTGTGATTGCAAACATGGATCTGCAACATCTAAAGGGATTACTATGACACAGGCGGAGGCACTAGGGAGATGAGGCAGTGGGAGGAGAAGTGGAGAGAGTCCTTCAGAACGTGCAAGGCAACCTATCTCGTTTGACACAGAGGATTCTTGTGGTTCAGGTGGAGGATCTACTTAAAGCCATGTAGAGGTAGGTTGTTGGTGTACCTCGAGCATGGGTATGACTCTTTTGGCATCTTGCAAACATCGTGGTTTGCTATCATGAGACTCATCCAGTGCCACAGGCATAGATGTCATGGGACATGTATATCGGTTGTATATGTATTTTGAGGGTTTTAGCCCCAATTTTGTAATATAAAACACCATATTTTTTGGAAATATATAAAGAGGGATCTTCGGCTTTACTTATATCTTACAATGTGTATATTGATTTAATGGTTTTCTTTGCTTTATTAATGTGACAAATGCAAATCTAAAACATAATTAGTGTAGGCATCGAATACATGATTAGAACTTCTAGGAATGTGAAAGTATGTAATAAAATCAAATTGTCGTTCTAAAAGACGTACTTGTAGGAATCGACGGAGTAACATCGGATCACACACACGGTAACGCCTGTTCAACTGACATACGACTAATTGAGAATCCAAGTGCACCTCTAGAGAGTGAATACCATGTGAGATAGCATCGTGCAATATTTCTATGACAATGCTATATTTGGCCACATTATTCGTGGATGGCCCTAGGCATACGCCACCTGAAGACACCAGCAGACCCTTGGGTGAGTAAATCACCCAAGCAGTGGAAGATAAGTTCCATGTATGATGACTGCCTCCATCTGCAAATCCTACGTAGACCAAAGACTCCGTTGACATCTTCCAACAAAAGGGAAAACTCGATAAGCAAACCAAAGACAAAAAGAAAAGGGGAAAAGGTGTATATACACTAAATTTACATTAGTCTACAAAGGGTTTCACCCAAGCCCAGGGATCAAGCATAATACCTTTTCAAGTAGAGCCCATTTTTGGGCTTGGCCAATTTATTCCCTTCATAATATTCCAATTCGTAGGCTCCTTTTTCTAGAACACGTCGCACGATATAAGGGCCATACCACATGGGTTTAAACTTGCCTGCCCCTAGCAGTTCTTTGGCTTGGTCATACAAGAGGACCAAGTCACCCTCATAATACAACTGGGGACTGAAAAACTTATCATACTGAACCTTGACACGTTTCTTGTTTTCCTCGATAGTTGTAAAGGCGTCCCGACACTTCTCGTCGAGACTCTGTAGGTGTACAAGGCGTTGGTTTAAATCCAAAGTGTCAGGTAGGAGCTCGACTGCTAATTTGAGAGAAGGGATTTTGCATTCAATGAGAAGTATCGACTCCACACCGTGTACTAACTGAAAAGGGGAAAAATCGGTGGCAGTCTTAATTAAGGTTCGGTATTCCCAAAGCGCAGGATATAGCATGATGTGCCAATTGGAATTGCTTCAAATGACATTTTTTTGAAAGATGGTATTGAGAGACTTGTTAATGGCCTCCACTTTCCCATTTTCCTGGGGGTAATAAGGAGATGAGTGATCATGTCTAAATCCCAATTTAGATGCTAGTTCTATCATCATTTCATTTTGAAAATGACTGCCATGATCAGTGACAATCTCACTCGGGATACCGAACCGGGCGATAACTTGGTTGAATACAAAGAAAGTTGCAGTCTTCCCATCGGATTTCATGTTAGGCATGGCTTCGACCCACTTGCTAAAGTAGTCGACGGCCACGATAATGTGTTGATGCCCCCTAGATGAAGTTGGGTTGCAATCGACGAAATCTACCCCCCACTTGGTCAAGGGAACGATGGTAATGACTGGGTGAAGAGGGGCTGGGTGAGAGTGCATTTTCCAAGTGAACACCTGGTAGGGGTGACACTTCTTAACTGCTTCAATGCAATCTTTAAAGATGGTGGGCCAGAAGTAACTGGCTCGCAATATTTTTGGGTTGTTACAAGCCTAGATAAATGGCCACCACAAGCCCCTTTGTGGCAATCATTTAGGACTAACTCATCTTCCTCATGAGTTTAGGAGTGACATAAAATACTATCTATTCCTCGACGATACAAAGTGTCACCGATGATGGTATACTTTTTGGATTGGTATCTAACACGCCATCAATCATCTCACGAGAGATGTTGAGCGAACTTCAAGGTTTGAATATATAAAACAATATCTCCATACCAGGGGTCGGATGACGAGACGAGGAAAATTTGTTCGTATGCAAATGAATCGACATGAATAACATCTTCGTCTAATCATGGGAAATCGGATATTAACTCTGCAAAAACTAGTGATTTCTTGGACTTGGCCGAAGCAAAGTTGAGATCAAATTCTTGTAAGATGACAATCCATTTATTATATTTCCCACCGATGATATGTCTAGTGAGGACGTATTGAAAAGGATTAACATCATCAACCACAATAGTTTTTCAAAGCAATATATAGTGTCATAAACATTGGATTGCGTGAATGGTAGCCAAAGATAGCTTTTCAATGTGCGAGTAATTAAGTTCAGGACTGACTAAATTTCGACTGAGATAGTAGATGACATGCTCGCGGAGCTCATCATCCTCCTGAATTAGAACCATACCAATGGTCTCTTCAGACACAACGATATACAACAAGTAGTCTCTACTGTAATCAGGAGATTTTAGCAGAGGAGTCAATACCAAGGATTTCTTTAAAGCATCAAAAGACTGTTGGGATCTCTAATCCCAGATAAACAAGGTGTCTTTCTTCAATAGGAACATGAAACCCTTAGTGATATTGGCATAATTCATAATAAATCAACGCAAAAAATTAGCTTTCCCCTGTAAACCTTGAAGTTGTCTAATCGTGCGCGAGGGAGGCAACTGAAGTATTGCCTCAACCTTAAGAGTATATACCATGATCCCAGTCTCGGAGACTAAGAATCCTAAGAGATGGTCAGACCTAATGCAAAAGATGCATTTATGAGGGTTTAACCGGATTCTATAGTAACAACATCTTTCAAAAACCAGTCGAAGGTTCATAGCATGATCCACTCTCTTGTGAAAGTGAGTAGGAAGATCATCGAGGTAAGATTTGACTATGTGTTTGAGATCATGAAAAGCGAAAGTCATGGCTCGTTGGAAGATTTCTCCGATGTTTTTCAAGCCGAAAGGCATTTTCTGGAATGCAAAAGTGCCCCAAGGACATATAAATGTCGTCTTGTGTTGGTCTTTGGGTTTGATCTAGATTTGGTTATATCCTGAAAATCCATCCATAAAAGAAAATATTTCGCTTCCCGCACACTCATCAAGAATCTGATCAATGAAGGGTGTGGGGAAGTTATCTTTAGGACAGGCCTTGTTCAGGTCGCAAAAGTCCATACACACATGGATGGTTCCTTGATTTTTATTCATAGGAACATGGTTGGATACCTATTCAGTCAAGGGAACCGGGTAGATGAAGCCGACATTAAGTAGCTTCTCTACCTCTGCCTTAATAGCGGGAGCCTTCCTAGGATTAACAGCTCTAAGATGTTTTCGAACAAGTTTGGCATCTGGGTAAGTCCTAATCTCATGTTCGACAATATGAGGGTCGATCCCTGACATCTATTCATATGACCAAGTGAATACGTCTCGAAATTATTTGAAGAGGTTGGTGTAGATCATAATCTCTTCTAGAGAACAATCTACACCTATATTTACATTTTCAATCTTGCCAGGGGTACGAGAGATATCGATCGAGACGGTAGGAGAAATACTCACCATATTTCTTTCAGTGTAAATGCCATGTGTATCAAGTGGAACTACGGCATGACTGACTATCTCACTCAAGGTAGGCCAAAAATCATCTTGCTCGATTCTTTCAAGACTTGAGAGAAATTAAGATCGATGATGCATATCACCCCAAGGTCTCTTGGAAACATTCATGGCTTCAAGGATGGCTTCATCTGAAGGAAAAGTATCATCTAAGAAATCATGTGAACAAGATAATGAAGTGGCCCATACAGGCCTAAGAGCGGGGTCCTCCTTGTCCGTTTGTGATGGAATAGGATCGAGATCGACGAAAGAGTCAAGGATAGCTTGATATGCAATCTCTATTTATGATAGTGGCATATCCATGCCAGAATGCAACGGACATTCAATCGATGAAGTCGAAGAAGGTAGGGTCCAAGGATCACTAAAATAAGAAGTGCAGAAAGGAATGGACCTCTCTACTGAAGCAGGCCCACTGGACATGGCGTAAATGTGGTGAATCAGTGCCAAGAAGTCAAAAGTACCCATGAGGGAGGAATACATTCCGACACCGATATTCTTAGTTGTCGGCTGAAAATTGTTGACCACAGGGATCAACGGTCCAACAGATGCGTTCAGACTAGAGTACGGAAAGGATAACTGGTCGATCGTCATGATATCCCCCTGATGAGGAAAACAAAGCATGTGGAAGATGGACGATATGACAACAACCATAGCATAGGTCCAATTGTGACCTAGTAACAGGTTATAATTGAGATTTGCATCAACTACTTCTACTTCCACCTCTACAGTCTTCCCAACTAACTAGACCGAAAAGGCGGGGAGAACACCATGAGGGAGGATGGAATGAGCATCGAATGTCGTCAACATGGTCGACGACTTTGAAAGGGTTGGAGAACTGATAGCTTCCCAATAGACTAAGGACATCATGTAAGTGGCAACACCTTCATCAACAACTTCTCGTTTGATGGTATATTTAGAATACTCCACGTGGATTTGGAAAGCCACATGGTAGGGTAAGAAAGGCTTCACATCTGTGACATCAAACTTGATGACTTTCAAGCCACTAGGTTCTAGAGCTCCTAAGGTAGAGAGCAAGGCATTCCTCTGTGATGGACATGTCTAGAGTACCTCCAAAGCCAACATCGTGCAAGGTGTTTGGCCCAAATCCTCAACAATAGAGTAGTTCTGAGCGGCTCTAGCATTAGGGTTGTGGGTAGAGTGCTTGAATACTCCTTTTGAAATACGAGGCAGTGGATCTAGTTTCTCGATCTGTAAATTCATCTCCAGGGGTGGAGGAGGAGATTCTAGGCTGGTACTAGCTTTTGAAGACCTGTAATCTCGAAAGCGGGTGGCTATATCGATTTTTGCATCGACCATATTGATACAAACATGGTCACCATCTTGCGGTGGTGGGTTTTGACCTCCACCAGGCACATTTCTGGTGTTCGGAGAACTCGAATCTAAGTGTTAGTTATGTGGGAAAGGATTCATCATCACAGTGGGTGGAATATTTAAAATCCTCACAGCCTCCACAAGTTTGGGGCATATGTGTGTAACGTGATCATCAGTACAAAGTTTACAAGGAAACTTCACCTTACACTTTTCTTTCTTGCCCTCTCCAACATTATCATTTTGTTTCCCATTATTATTCTTGTCTTTGGGTTTATTATTCCCACCCTTATGATTATTTCGACCTTTTTGTTTATTCCCATCTGGTTGTTGGTCACCATTTGGGTTTTTCGACGATTGCATGGAATGTACTGTTGGATCATGTTGTCATTGATGCCAATGGTTTGTCATTGATGCCAATGGTTTGATTACTTGGGAGATTGTTGGATCATATGTCATTGATGTAAATGGTTTGGTTTGATTGATGTCATTGGTTGATGTCAAGTAATTGATTGATATGGAACCACTTGATGAGAATGTTATATGTGTCCAAGTGGAAACCAATCGATGCAAAGGTAAACAAATGGGATGAGAACTCCAAAGTGGTCCCCTTATGGTGAAAGCCCTCACAGGAAGACGTTTTTTGGATTTATTTATCCTAGAAGAATGGTTAGGAGGACTATGCTCTCATTATTGTATTATCACTGATTGTAGAGTGTACAAATGGATGAACTCAAAGTGGTCCCCTTATGGTGGGCAACACTCCAGGAGAAAGCAGCTTTGCGGATTGAGTTATCTAGAAGAATGGTTGGAGGACCCATGTATGAATAAAAGAGATGAAGATCAAAGGAAATTGTTGGTGAAACTATCTATATGGATAGTTCTTGTCATACCATTTACGGTGGTATGTGGAGCGTCACAAAACTCCTCACAGTTAGAAAGTTGTGGCCATGTGAAGTTGGAATACTGAGTTTTGGGTAATGGACCAAGTTTGTTTGATGATAATGGTATGAGTTATGATATATTTTCAGATAATACTATTCTATATGGATAGTACATGTCATGCCATTACGGTGGTATGTAGAAAGTCCACATAACTCCTCACGGTTTGAGGATTATGGCCTTCTGAGAAGTTGGAAGACCCCTCATATGTCATCTAGAAGCCCCAAAGGTCAAAGTAATCAAAGTGGTTTAAGATATTTTAAAGGTAAATAACAAAGTGAAGATTGAGTGTATTATGGTCAAAGAGTGAATTCAAAATAAATTATTTCAATAATAATTTTTAATGGATAAATTAGAAGTGGACCCAACCCTCTAAAATAAGGAAAGTGGGGCCAGTGACCTAGAATATGTTTTTAAAGGCTACTTGGAGTATAAATAAGAGGCAAGGATCTCTCATTTGAATCACAATTGATAATATTGAATATCTGTAGGTTTTTGAGGTATATAAATGATATATAAGATGAAATTAGGAGGAAAGTGAAGAAAAGGCCGAAATGCAAGGAAAGGATAAATTCTTTTTATGATTCTTTCTATGGTATGTTATTTTTTGGTCATCTCACCATTTTAAAGCATAAATTTTTTTCTATAAGTTCAGATCCTGAAATTTCTATGCAGTAGGACAAACATATCAAGTATCACGTGTTTTAAAAATTCAGTATGAGTCGTTGTGTATTTTTGGAGTTACACTTTGACATTAGGGTTTGTGGCCAGTCTGAAACTAAATTAAAATCGGTGTTTGAGGGTAAAAAGCGTCCATAACCCTATAACAGATCAAATTTAGTGAGACAAAATGTGTCGGTTAGGAGGTAAAGTCTTAATTATTTTGTGTAACAGTTTCAGATAATTTAATAAAATATTTTGTGCAGGACACACTCTACAGAGCGCTCTCTAGAATAAGCCATGATTCGACAAGGTATGCCATTTTGCTATAACTCACTTTAGAGGTTAAAAGTAGTTCCACTTGGAGGAATTGCATAAAAACACCTTGAAAAGAACATTTTGTATCAGTTTCAGATATTTATACATTACAGGTTCAAAGTTATGATTACTTCAAGTTAGGGTTGTTAGGCTTCCAGAAACAGGCATGTGAGACTAAAGAAAAGAGTTTGATGTAAATGCAGTCTAATAGCACATTAAAATTCCCAAGGAAAGTTTGCAGGAATGTTATCAGATACACCAGGTCTATTACAGAGCTAAAATCAGATTTGATGATGAAATGATGAGGAGAAACTTTTGGTTGAGGTACATGTTGAGTACATGGTTGAGACAAGTAGTTGATGAGTGCTTTATACATGAGGGTGTATAGTTGATGATGTTGGTACATATTGTTGAGTCATTGTTGTTGATTGGTTGACACATGATTATTATACTTGTGAAACATGGTTGGATGCACTTGTTTATGAGTGGGAGTTGATTACAGGTTGGTGCAGTTTGATGCACTTGTTTATATACGAGGTTGGTGCATGGTTGATGCTTTCTTGTTTATAGATGCAGTTGATATCACATTGAGAGTTATTACCTCATCTAGGTTGATCTTTGAGAATGCAGTTGAGTCTTGCATATAGAAATTTGATACTCTTGTAGAGTTGTACTCTATTAGGTTGTTGCTGAAAAACCCCAATGATTGTAGTTCGTAATAAAAGAAAATTATACATACATCTTGTGTTCTTTGTGTTCATTGTGGTGATGAATTGGTAATGATATATTGCTGATATATATATTTGCTATTATGCATCTAAATGGTTATAAGCCTATTAACAATGGAGTAATGAATAAATATTGAATACTAATTGATGAGTTTTTTGTGCAAGAGGGAAGTTTGGGAAAAGAGACCCACCTCATTCACCCCCCCCTCTAAGTAACTGGTAGGTGTCCAACATGTACATCCATGCGATTAGGGTGGGTTTTGGAGGATCAATGTAATTTTGGTCTTCCGGCGGAAATTCATTAATAAGTCTGTGGAATTTAAATTGGTGGACCCTACAATGCCATCGACAGGGCCAGGGGACTTTGTCTAGGATCATGAAATTACTAGAATCACGATGCATCGAAGTAGGAGTAGTATAGCATCCCCGGTGAGCATATATCCAAATCAATTGTTGGGGATCTAAAAATAGCTTCTTCACCATTTGAAGATACAGAATGCTTAGCCCTTTGGAAATAGGAACCCCATAATAATTTAGAAACCATTCTAAAAAGAAAGGTCAGGGGTATATGAGTCTTAACCAACCACCTTCACCTACACCATTCCTGGATATGGTCCGAAATGTGATTTCCGGTACCCTGACATAAAGTTGACAAAATTTCAAGGCCAGGGTAGTAGCATTAAGGAGTAGTTGAAAATGGTTAGAAAGGCTAGCAAAAGCGTGAAATGACCCATATGTTCCCCTAGGTATCTCAATATACCATTGTATTTACAGAAATCTCGATAAGAGTGCAGAACAATGTAATCTAATAGAATCATGATTCTAAGCGAAGGAATTTGATGAGCACCAGAGGTAAAAAGTAGTGACATGATCACGAGGGTCTTCACCATTCTTTCCTTAAAAATTTGGAATATCTGGCCGAGGCTTGGTAGGGACAGGGTTCCATGTGGGATCATGACTCACCCAGTCATTCATTAGTTTAGACAAATCTAGGGGACCATGTGGGATCGTGACTCACCAGGTCATTCATTAGTTTAGACAAATCTAACAGATTAAGCGTAGCCAGAAAGGGAATACGGGGTTGCGACACTTGACCCCATCCTCCAGCGAAAGACTGTGTGTTAGGAGCTGCATTCCATCCAGGATTCTGGTAAGGACCAGAACCTTGTCCAGAATTAAAATACCCTCCTCCGAGCGGATTTGTGAAAGATGGATTGGGCATCATTCTAGCAGGAATGTTCTGATAAGGGTTATGAAAATTGCCCCCAGTTGGATTAGATCCAAACTGAGGGTTGTTAAAATTTCCCCCAAGTAGATTAGATCCAGGTTGGGGGGTGCCCATTACGCAAAGCATAAGATTGACCTCCTCTAGGTGGGAATCCATAGGATTGAAGTGGATTCATTATGCCAAAAGTATTGGTCCAATTTGGCACCGAGGGGATAGGGATATAAGGCGGAACCTGTCCACCAACTTGGTTGTTGCATCCAGCCGTAGAAGGATTAGACCCATGGTTAAGAAAAGGGACACTTCCTACATTAGGATTCACTTGGGGAACATGAGAGATACCAAACAGGAAGGGAGTGTAAGGAGGTGTAGTGCCCCCAGGTCCAAGGCTAGCGTTATGTCTAGCAACTAGCATGGTAGTTGAAAACTACGAAGTGAAACTTGGCATACCATAGGAAAATGGACTAGAAGCCATGGGGATGGTCTAAACATTGTAACTCAGCGAGTGGCCAAAACCCCCAAAAGGGTTAGAGGCAAGAGATGAAGCATTAACTACGGGCCAAGCCATAGTACTGATATAGGCCCCTGGCACTACAACTGTAGCGACTGCAGGTGTCGAAGGGGTGCAATTAACTATAGTGGGATTGGGAGTCGATGAACTCCCAGTGTTCTGAAGACTAGACTTAGTACTCATCCTTTTGGGACCACAAGTCTGAAAAGTGGATGTGTGTGTACCACTCCTGATAACTCTACGCCTTTTAGAAGGCAATAGATCAAAAACCAATGGTAATTGTAACAACCGACGAGACCTGCGAGGAAGTTGGTCTAACTCCACGATGACTTATGATTCTCAACAAATAAAAATATAGCCTAAGGCCAACTAGTAATCAAAGAGCATACCAAAAAGTCAAACGACCAATATGCATGCAAATGGGCTAAAGTGGCTGAGTGGCCTCCCTTGCTAAAGAAGGTATGCCTCGTCCAGGAGGGACTTGAGACTCCCTGCTAAAGTTTGGAGGTAAAAGAATCATTTATAAGGGCTCTCATAGGATTAACAACCAGTCGGTTGGATCCCCCCAGAGAGGTAATATTCCATAAAGGTTGTGTGTTGTCTGACCCCTATCTGACTCAGGATACAAGCAAAATAACCCTTGCAAGTAACCTATGAGAAACCTAAGTCAAGAAACTAATCAAACAATGTATAACCAATGCACAGGTGAACATTTGTAAGTCTTGATTACCGTATGGGTAGGGTAGCAAAGCCTGAAACCTTGAAAGTATCGCCTCTCACAGAGGTATGGATACTAGCAAGATCCCCAAATACAAATAAATCCACAGAAATATCTCTGACGCTAGGTGAGTATCCAGGGGTTATCCCTTCAACAAACTTCGCGCAACCTCGTGCTTAACTCCGGTGTGAGCGGAGCCTCCCGATATTACCAATTATACAATGGATTTCTCAACTTTTTGTCTCAGACACATATGTTGATTTAATTGCCTTGGAGAAGTTTACTCACAAAATCCTATTCCAAGGCACTAAATCCTAGGCTAGTTTGTGCACCCTAAAAAATAAAATCGTTACTAATCAATTTTAGTTTAAAGCATAAATTTTATTGGTCGTGATTACTGAAAAAGGTATGGAAGTGAAACTCATGGTGCTATGACTCTGCAAGAAAATAAATGTGGATATAATGCAAAGCCTATATTTAACTTTTCAATGAAAGATATGCTAAATAAAATAGTGCAATCTTCAATTCCAACTCTACAACTCAGAAGTAAAAAGAAATATTTTTCTCAATGTGATATGCTAATGATAAAGGTTCAAAGACAAAAATACCAACCAATGCAAAATACCTATTTTTTTGTATTTTCAATGTAAGAAAAAGAAAATGAATGGACTGATAAGCGACTTGATATATAAATTCTACTATGTATAAAAGAAATCACTTGAGCAAAATACCAAGCAACTAAGTAGACAACCCAACTACTAAGGACAAATCAAAAACGAAAAACAAAAAGAAAGAATTTGCCCAAAAAATCAACTCCAAACAGGTTTCTTGTCATCCCAGATAATCTCAACAGGCACTACAGAGACCTAAGAAGGCTCAATAATCCTCAAATCCTACCCAACAGTCACTAAACCAAGCAAGAAAGCAAGGGGAAGTGGTATACATGAATGTTCAGAAGAAAAGGACATATAAACTCTTCTTGCAGTGAGACAACAAGCGTTTATATGCGACTGTCAGGGCAAAAAGGGCGTATATCCTTTAAAACAGAGCTAGGCAAGGGTAAAAGGTTGAAAACTCAAAACCAGAGTGAATAGAATCTGTCCAGTTTTGATACGACAAGAAACACAAAGGAAAAAGAGAAATGTAAGAAGAAAAAGTACTTCAACCCTTAGAAGGAATATAACTTCCCCAGTGGAGTCGCCATTTCTGTTACAAGGGAAAAACGCTCTATGGCCAAGGGTAAACCAAAATAGACAGTTATGACTGCAGAAATCAACTCAATTCCAACATGTGTTATATAAAATAATCTGCAATACGAGGAAGAGGCATACCTCGATCCAACGTTTGATGACATTCCACCATTGAGCACTTTGACCCAAAACTTTACACCTACAAGAAGTTCTCAACAAACAAGTAAAGCAAGTATATAGTGATGGTATAAAAGGAGTTAGCACATAAGATAGCACAATCCATTAATAAACATTAAAAACATGCCCATTTATAATAATCATATATTTGCAAGATACCAATAGGACAGGAAAGGAGTATTTCTATTAATAATTGATCAGCAGAAGTGTCAACATTATAGACTTCCGTGTCGGCACTGTTCGAAACCAAGAAACCAAGTTCCTTCCAACTGGGTCTCCAGCACTTCAATCCTCCACCAAAGACAAGCTCATAGGAAAGAGGCAATGAGGTCCTCTCAACAATAAGGGAAGAGCTTGGGGGATGAACATTGTGTTCAGACTTGAGGGACAAAGGGATGAAGACTCAATATGAAGTAATTTCTCCATAGTAACTTTGCTATTAAAGTTGAATGCTTTCTCCTTTTTCCATAGCTCGAAATTATGCTCTTGTAGCCTTCAAAATGAAACTAAAGGGCCGATTCAGAACATTTCCAGTATATGGAAGGCCAAGGATCAGATATCTTCTGTCATGACATGGAAACTCGACCTCTTTTTGTATTTTCTGGCACAAATCCTGATATACGCGAGTTGTAGTGGAGCAACAAGAATATACACATATTGCATAGAAGTTAGGGAGCGTATATGTGGAAAAATGTATATTTTTATCTCTCGATTCATCAAAAAGGGCTTATAAGTCTACATAGGGAAATGGAAAAAGGCCCTCTGTGCAAGATAGCAATGGTGAGGCAAATCTTGCTATAACATATGTTGATTCACAAGAGCTTGGCCAATTGTTTTAGGCTAGATTTTTCAATTGGATTGGGCAGAGATTAGTCCAACCTAGGCCTGAAAGGCCTCCTTTTCAAGTCTCGCAAGCCCCCGGTATCCCCGTACCTGCTCATGTCTCATTGCAACCTGAGGTCCCTGAAAATGATGGATGGAAGGAGATTGTCCACTCGATAGTCTCCCAACATCATGGCTGGCCCAACTTGTCCTTGCCTTCTCCTCAGCCTATTAACCCCATTTTCCAAGATTCCCCTAACCACTTTCCAGTGCAATCCTCCCATGCTAGCAAGAGATTGAAAATTGAGGCCCACTGTGCCCTTGATAAAGGAAAAGCCATTGTTGCCCCTTCCTCATCCTTCAATGGCTCTGACAAATCTGTGTCTTCCCAGATGCATTTGAGGGACGATTGTTCCCACGTGATCAATGAGATTAGGCCTAAAGGCTCTGCACAACCAAAGGCAAATTTAGGAAAATCAAAAGGTGACAGCAAAAATCAAGGAAGGTTTGCATCGCATACTAGGAAATATGGATTTTGATTTTTTTATTTTTATCTAATGTTGATGACAGTTGACTTCAAGAAATTTTGGACAACATGTTTTATTTTGGATATATGAGTAATATTTTTTAAAATAATTTCAAATTTCATGAGCTAAATTTGCCAAAAGTGAATATGTTGATGGGAGACACAAGGAGGTGTGATTTACTTAACTAATGGTTATGTTATGATTGTTATGATTGTTATGAACTAAAGGGAGTCACAAGGGGTCCCACCTACTAGTTATTATGTATTTATAACCCTCATTATAATTATGACTCTTCCCCCTAACTAAAGTTAGTTGAGTCTTTTAATTAACTTAACTAATGAGTTGGTTCAACTACTTCAACCAATCATAATTTGTTTAAAAGAAAAAGGAAAGGGAGGAACAAGAGGAGGATAGAAGCAGAAGGATATTAAGGTTTTCTCTTTGAGTTTATGTTGATATAGTTCAATTTTCATTCATTCATTATTCATCACAAGCCTAATTCTCTTTTATGATAGTAGGGTCTTATTGTAGATAGCAATATTCAGGGCTAAATCACATCATTCAAACACTTGTTTTTCAGAGGTGTTGATCTATCTTTGATAGTCTATGTAGACTTATCTATTTGTGAATTAATTTTCATGACTGACAAAGGCTATTGTGCAGAGTCGAATGGGTAGCAATATGTGGAAAGATGATCCAGGTTTTAGAGTTTAGTTTTGGTTTTCTGTCAGAGGTCCTTTTGTATGTTCCATCGGGGATGTCTAAGTTTGACTTTGGTCCAAAATTTCTACATGAGATTTTGTAAAGAAAATGACTCTTTGGTGAATTTGAATGAAATAAATGATTGCTTTATGTCTCATCTGCCTTGATTATCATCTTGGTGACTTTACTTCTATCTTTACATTTATTTCAGCAACTAATATGTTCAGAAAATTACATAATATTTAAATTTCCAGCAAGCTTTTTTGTTGATAAAAGACTAGCCTAAGCACTCGTAATTAATACTTGTGAGTTGGGATGTTATTTTTGTTGGCTATAAACATAGGGTGATATTCCTGTCTACTTTTCTCTAGCCAAGCAGAGTATGAAAATGCTTGAGTAAGATTGTTTCATATCTTTTCCTCATCATTTATTTGGCGACCATACTGGGGAGATCTTTGATATCTCTCTGGTTAATTTTTATATTCGATTTTTATCGATACATCTTTCTTTTTCTGATATTGATTCTTTGATTTTTTTTTCTATTAATGACTGTTCCTGTTGCGAGGCAGCCCAATATTGAGCCTAGTCTCCAAGACCAAACCAACATTTCTTTGAACTTGTTTCATACTATTTTAGACACTGCCAAGACCTGCGCTGAGCTTAACTGTTCTTGGGTAGCAATTGAACAATATATTAGTGTTCAAGAAGAATTGGAAGCTAGACGTAGACAACCTAGAAATTAACAATAATCTTCTTTTTATTCAGTGTGACCTTCTTTCATGTCCTTAGATTCTCGTGCTTCTAGAAGAAGAAGAGGCTTGTCACCTAAAATCAATCCTATTGTTGAAATAGGAAGGAGAAACGTTGTGTTATCTGCCCAACAAAGTTCTTTAAGGAGAACTTTATCTGATTCATCCATCTCGTCTTTCTTTCCCTCATCTATCATCCACAATATGGCATCTAGTGGTGGCTCTAGTGGCACTGGAAGTGCTCCATCTTCTCAATATTCATCATCATCAGTGATTGGTAGCTTGTATAGCCACCATATCCCTGTCCAATCCACTACAAACCCCACCAAAGTCATAAAAAAGTATGGGCTTTTTCAGTTTGAGGAAGATGCCACAACCACATAGTGGCATGTGTCCTCTCCTCTTAACCTAGCACCTGCTACTCGTCCACTTATGAAGTTTAAAGAGAATTTTCCTAACTTTTCAGGAAATAACATTGTCAATACAAACGAACACCTAGTGGCATTTTCTAATGCTTGTCATAACGTAGGGGCTAATGAGAATGACACTTGCATGTACTTGTTCGTCAATTCCTTGGAAGGAAAGGCTGCAGTCGATTTCTTTGATATTCCCCCTAAGATCCTGTCTACTTGGGGGGAGTTAATCTATTGGTTCCAATCCACTTATGGGCAATACAAAAGCCTCACCAAGAAGTTAAGGGAATACAATAATGTCACCTATAAGGATGGTGAGACCATCAAGTCTTTCAACTTGTGTTTCACCAAATTGTACAATCAAATCCCTGAACTTATCTACCCTCAGAACCAAGCCACTTTCATGCATTACTACAATGCATTGACTTCCCCCAACCGTCATAGGCTTGAAGAAAAGGCCATTGATAATCTCATTTCCACTCTGCATACTTGCTCAGAGTATGAAGAACAACTTGAAAGAACTGGTCTTCCCCAGGGAGAATCAGTTAGACAGACAGACATATCCGCTCTCTTACAACGAGTATAGGATATGAACAATCGTATGATAGCATTTGAGCGGAAGGTTACTATCTGCCCTCTCACCCCTGGAGCTTCATCCTCTTCTGCACCCCTCTTTAGAAATCCAGTTCAGAACAATTTTCAGCCTAAAGCTATCCTTCCTTGGAGTTGGTGTAACTTTTGCGAGGAACACCACGAGGAAACCACATTTGAGGTAAAGAAGAGTGCCATAGATAAGATCTTTGGTAAAAGACCAGAAGCTATTATCATTGTCCTAGACTTTGCAGAACCAGAGGATGTCATGTTCATCAACACTAGGAACAAATCCTACGCTCCTAGGGGAAAATTTGATTATCCCCGTAGTTCTTCTACCCTAATCTCATCCTCACCTATTGCTACTCCCTAGGTTCCTAAAGTTCATGAGAGTCAAGGAATCATTCCCTCTCTCTCCTCTTCCAAATATAATATCTTAAATCAATTGGACAACATCAAGGCAGATGAAACCCTTCTAAACATGGTTGTCATCCCTGAACAACACATGCATCTAAAAAAATTCATGGAAGGAAAAGCTTCCATTGTAGCCAATATTTTCAAAGAGGTAAGCGAAAAGGATTATTCTGTAAATAAAGTAGGTGTACATAACTTTAGATACCCTGTAAAACATCCCCCTTTTTATATTTTTGTAAATATCATGGATAATATTGCACATTGTTGCCTCTTCAATGGTGGTTCAGGCCCAAGTGTGATGTCGAAGATTATTATGGAAGATCTAGGCTTGTCTTGTAAAAATGAAAATGCCATAAGTATGATTTCCTATAATAGTCTACAATAAACAACCATATATGAGATTAAGGATGTAACCTTGGTTTTATGTGCTCATCCTGAGATAAGGACAACCCTCAGCATTCAGGGGATTGATATGCCTCTAAGAAATTACTCAATTATCTTGGGGAGAGAATGGAAAGCCTTAACAGGTGGATACCTCTCACTCGATGGGACACATTTATCCATTCCTCGGAATGGTAAGAGTATTATAGTCCTTAGAGAGGGAATAATTTCACCCTACATAGAGAGTGTTCCACAATCTAGCGTAAACTATATCAAAGAAGACCTAGGAGTGTATTCCATCTTTGCTGAAGAGGATAATATTCCTTTGGAAAGAATTGATTTAGATGATGATATATGGCATATGCACTTTGATGGTTCAAACTCAAATGAAGGTAATGGGGCTGGTATTATCTTGGTTTCCTCTAAAAAAAATTCATAATCTGTCATACAGGTTGGAGTTTGCCTGTACAAACAATGTCACCGAATTCAAAGCTTTATTATTAGGCATTGAGAATGCCCTTAATCTTGGTTGTGGTCAACTTTCAGTTTTCGGAAATTCTGAGCTTGTTGTGAACCTGATACGTAAGATATGTTATCCTAGAAGAAGGCTGATGGAATGATACTCCCAAACTATTTGGGCAATTGTCAGGAACCTTCTATCTTTAAACATCACTCATGTTAAGAAGGAGTTGAATTCAATAGATGATCGGTTAGTTGTCTTTGTAGCCTCTCCTAATCAACAACTTTTGCCTCACAGGCCCGATTGTGCTTTTCAATATTTACATCGTCCATATATTCCTGACAATGAAATCTCTTGGAAGGCCCTCCCTAATGATGAGAGCATTTGTGTTTCCATTCAAAATGAACCTCATAAGTCCGAGGAGATTGTATCCATATAAAATAATAAGATTCATGAGGGCTTGACTCCTCTTGAGAGTTCATTTTCATTGAGTGTTGTAGGCAATAAAGAAAATAAGAAAGAAGAGGAGTTATGAAAGAAGGTGGTTGAAACCATCCCCCTAAAAATTAGGACACTTGAATCTTCAATGAATGTTAAAATAAAAGTTCAATGTTCTAATAAAGAAGAGATGGGGTCCACCGGGATACTCGATGAATCTCAAAAGGTTTTTACTTGGTCTTATGAGGATCTTTGTGGTTTTGATCCTGGTCTTGTTCAACATATTATGAAACTAGCTAGGAAAAAACAAGAACTTATTAACTCTGCACTGGAAGCACCCTTTCAAAAGGAGTTGGGAAATTTCCTAAGGTCTAGGATTTTTTTTTTGTCCACCCTGAACAAGTTCCAAATTAGGTACCTGCTTCAAAGATCACAGATCATACTAGAACCTGCATTCATCTTCACACCTTTAGTCAGTCTATTATGATAATTCCTTCTCCCCCCCTCCATACAAGGATGATTATGCAGCAGGTTGTAGAGTTACAATTGAATCCCTTACTTAGCGAAATTATGGGTTACAATAAAATCAAGGTAGAAGGGGAAAATGTTCAAAAAAACAATTTTATTACTAATTACAATACTATGTCTTACAAATGCCTACCTTTTGGCTTATTTGATGCAAGTACCGCCTTTAAAAGGCCTATACACACAACTTTCAATGAATTGGTCAGTCTCCATCTCCATCTTGATGATTTAATCATGTGCATCAAGGGGATGATAATTACTTCATAATTTCAAGTGTTGGGTCCTTTCCAAATTTATTTTGTCTTGGACACTAACTCTTACATATTAAAGAAATTACAGAAGCAATAGTTTTCCTACAGTGCTAACAACCCTCGCTTGAAATATTGCGAGGAACCAACGTGAAAAGCTCTAATGCTGATTGGATTTTTCTATATACTAGTAGCCTAGCTCTGCTTTCATTTTTTGTGTTTCCTTTTCTGTTTGACTTCATCTTTCTGAGTTAAAATTTTCTTTTTGTTTTTCATTTGTGTCTTTTATTTCTACTGTTTTAATTTATGCATTGTTACTTCTGTTATAATTTTTGTCCTTATCATCTTTTAGGTTTGGTCAAAATAAGATGTTGGATCAATCTTGCCACAGTGACACTCTTGTGAAGCATTGTTAGTCAATAAAAATCAAGCTTACACAGTTGTTACTATGTTTCCTCTGAAGGACCCTTGGAATTGTTATATATTTCCACTGTTGTCTTGTAAAGAGATTGGTTATCTCCCGCTTCTTCTCTCCATTTCTTTGTCCATTGAGAAATAAAGGAGCAGATACATAAATTTTTCACCTTGAGATAAGAGTCGATTATGGTTGGATGATTATGCATACAGGGATAAACCCCCTCATACTTAACATTTTTCATAAGTTTTTCCCAAATTCCCGGTCATTTTTCCATTAAATCCGCTCGCTTCCCCCTGTTGCATAATTATTTTGGTTATGTCTTCTAAGGTTATTTTTCTTGGTCTGCGAAACCATGAGTTCTGAGTTCTAAATCTGTTGAAAACAATTTCCCTGTGGAGTTTCCAGTTTGTTGACAATTAAAATCATCAACGAAGTCTTGCCTGCAAAGTGTTGCTAAAGCCTATTATTATAAAAGATAAATAATACTAGTAGGTGGGACCCCCCTTGAATTATTGAAGATCAAAACTCTTCATATTTGATGTTTATGATGATGTGCAACATGGCTTACATGGTTGATGAGATCTTGTTGTTATTGGCTATGATTGGATCTTATGAAGTGTTGGTTCCTTATGTTACTATGACCTATGCTATTCATTGATATCATTGCTATCTGTTCTTATTGCACCTACACAACAAACATGTTAGTGAAAATACATAAAAGGCAGTTTGGAGAAAGGAAAAATTACTATAACAAATGCAAAAGAAAAGGGATCTAATTCTGCAATTTTACTATACCACATACAAACAATTGGAAATAAATAGGGAACAATGCAACAGTTGCAAAGGGGAAGAATTTAAACTATCCTATATGCTATACTACATGCATGAAAGACTAAATGATTATGGTTAAATCCTAGCTAGAAATTTAATGGCCATGTTATTTAGTTGAGTTATGTGGTTGATATACATATAGTATATCTTGGAAGGCCAGGATATGGGTGGGGCATTTTGACAAAGTAATAGACATTAATGGTTATGCGATTTAACTTTGTGATATGGTACATGGTTGTTTTATATGGCACAAGTTAAGGAATATGATGGTCGTGCTATTGGATTTTAATATGGTGATGGTTTTGATACATGGTTTGATTAATGGTGTTAATGAAGAACCTATTGGCATGTAATGGTGAATTAATGAAATGTGGGTGGAGGCGATGTGCATTTACTGCATGTCACCTTTACTCCTTATGTTAGCCACCACCCTAGTCAAGCTATTGTTCGACCTTGTTGTTGTGGTGATGCTCCGATTTCTTAGCAGAAAGGAACCGCTCGGCCAGCTCGCGTTTTAAGGAATTCGAATACAGGTATGTTTTTTTTTGTCCATTCATGAGTCTACTCTAGTTATGAAATGATTATTGGATTGGTTGTACTGGTTTGTGCTTTCCTGAAGTATCACAACTGTGTAAAAAATTGTGGTTTGGAATTAAGCATCGAAGGTTCTTTCTGAAATAATCTTAAATTCATAGTGGTTATCCCGAGCATTAGCATCCATAGGGTTTTTTTTTATCTTTGTTGGTTTAGTTGGAGGGTTTTTGTTGGGCTTGGTTGGATGGCTTCCCTCACACATTCACATCAATATGTCAGGTCTCTGGCTTTTATGGGTTTAATGGTTGGAGGCATTCTGGGTCACTGTGTTTTGTTCACTTGAATTGGTTGTTTTCACCATAAGGGTCGTGCAGTGGGTTTTTTGTTCTTACTCGGCGTTGTCTTCACCTCAGTATTATGGTTGTTTGATTGAGAGCCACGAGGGTTATACCCTGCATGTGTTCAATATATTTACTGGTCGAGTAGCAACCTCAGTCCTCTGTTATAACCTTCCTGTCATGGGATTTGTTACCTTTCCATGAATGAGTCTTGGTTCTCTTTGTGTATGCACCGTTGGCCTCAGAGTTTTCACCATTACAAGGAGTTGGCTTTGTTCTCCCTATGTTGGCTATAGAACAAACCCAGTCTGAAGTTTTATAGAGAAGACTGTCGGGCATGGCAAGTTTACTATGGGTTATTGTGAATTGAATGTATTGTCGATTAATTTGATTACAAACTCACCCAGTTGGTCATATGATAGTCGTGTTGGTTTGGCATTTAGCTACTACCTCTGTTATAACAATGGTAAACCCTGCACTGTTAATTACACAACTCAAAACACACAGTCTCCCTCCTTATGCTTAACAACTCGGTATTGTTAATTGAGAGGGTCGTTGCCTCGATTTGAATTGATGTGTGGGTATACTTGGTTTCCACAGCTTGTCAGGTTGATTGACTATTTACGACAATGGTGAATTAGTTGGTTGATAAACAATCACTGGTATTTTTTCACTAAGGATTATTTGGATGTTTAGCTGGCATTGGCTACAAATGCTTGATGTTTCTCACGCATACCGTGTTGTGTGTGTGGTGTTTCTACACAATGAAATAATGGTCATTGTAACTGTTAGTTTCTTTTCGAGACGAATGGTTATTGCAACCAGGAAGACTGTATGAACTACATCCACTGCATGCTTATGATTGTCTGATTGTATAAGCCAAGTTGTACACAACATAGTTGATTACAGTTTGACGAAATGGAAGCAATATTGTATTAGATTGATGGCTCAACACTATGGGTTGAGTTATTACTGTGACTGTATGTTTGGTTTTGTAAAAAGGAGATGTTGCATCATAGTGTTCTGGTGGCTGCACACTGTGTATAACATGGATAGCTTGGGTTTCAAACTCAGGGATATCCACATAGTTTTAAGCATGTTTTTGTTGCAACCCGATCATTTGTTGAGACAGGCATGTTGTTGATACCTCGTCGTGTTGGATGGATGGCCCAACTTTTTAGAGTCACATTGAATTGGACTTGTACAGTGACAGAGTTACACTTGCATGATTGAATTATTTCGTGCATAGCTTGTGTTGGAATGGTAACTGTGGATTATTGGGTTGATTGCCCCTATATATGTTTAACGAATATCATTGAATTTAAATGATAGGCCTGATTGCAGTGATAGCGTGACTTCATTGTTAATTTTGGAAACATGACTTTGAGTATATTTGTTGATTGAAGTAATGTATGGGAAGTGGTTGATTTTGATGGTTAACAAAGTGGGAATGGTTACTGTTTGAAAATTGTTATAAGATGAAAAATGTATAAATGAAAGGAACAGAACTCGTTTACAAATTGTGTGGAATGCATACTATCATGTGATGACATTGTGTTGGACATTTGATTATGAACATTAAACTAGTTAAATACATAGTAATTGTCATCTGGTCACAATGATCATTGGTTAGTGCATCATAGAATGTTTTATGGATCATTTAATCAATTCTATGAACAATATTCACTCTTTTTCCCTTCCATTATTTCATTTTCTGCTAATTACAAATCTCATTGCCTTCCTATATTCATTTTTCACTCCCTTTTCTAAGATTGATTACAGTCAAGAGAATTTCGGTGTTAAAGCAGTTGAAAGTGGCAATGTCTTGTGTGGATTACAATGATGTTTTATTGGTTTTCTTTACAGATGATTGTTGTTGTCATTGAGCAGTAACCATGTTCTTTTCCCCTTCACAGTATCATGTTTCTCTCAATACAAACCCCTCACATATCCCAAAACCCTTTTCACCCCCTATTCATTGATAAACAATAAAACAATTTGTATGGATTGGATTGCATGAGTCTAATACATTGCTGAGCCAAATCTATTTCATATTTTTAAGAGTTTTCATGTATGGTTATTTAAAATACTATTTTCTAATCAATCACGCATGCAGGAATGAGTGTTTCCAGTCGAGGTAGCCATGGCCGAGGAAACAGAGGTATAGGTAATTGGAACCAAGGTCCAAGAAGGCCCAGGTTCTCCATAGATTTTGAGGTTGATTCACAAGATCTTGGCCAATTGTTTTAGGACAGATTTTACAATTGGATTGGGCAAGGAGTAGTCCAACCTAGGCCTGAAAGGCCTCCTTTCCAACCCCCACAAGCCCCCGATATCCCTATACCTCCTCATGTCTCATTGCAACCCTAGGTCCCTTAAAATGATGGATGGCAGGAGATTGTCCACCCGACAGTCTCCCAACATCGTGGCTAGCCAAACTTGTCCTTGCCTGCACCTCAGCCTATTAACCTGATTTTCCAAGATGCCCCTGACCACTCGCCAATGAAATCCTCCCATGCTAGCAAGAGATTGAAAAATGAGGCCCACCATGCCCTTGATAAAGGAAAATCCACTGCTGCCCCTTACTCATCCTCCAATGGCTTTGACAAATGCATGTCTTCCCGGATGCATTTGAGGGACGATTGCTACCACGTGATCAACGAAATTGGGCCTAAAGGCTCTGCACAGCCAAAGGCAAATTCAGGAAAATCAAAAGGTGACAACAACAATCAAGGAAGGTTTTCATCGCATACTAGGAAATATCGATTTTGATTTTTTATTTTTATCCATTGTTAATGACAATTGACTTCAGGAAATTTTGGACAACATGTTTTATTTTGGATATATGAGTAATATTTTTGAAAATAATTTCAAATTTCATGAGCTAAATTTTCCAAAAGTGAATATGTTGATGGGAGACACAAGGAGGTGTGATTTACTTAACTAATGGTTATGTTGTGATTGTTATGATTGTTATGAACTAAAGGGAGTCACAAGAGGTCCCACCTACTAGTTATTATTTATTTATAACCCTTATTATAATTATTACTCTTCCCCCTAACTAAAGTTAGTTGAGTCTTTTAATTAACTTAACTAATGAGTTGGTTCAACTACTTCAACCAATTCTAATTTGTTTAAAAGAAAAAGGAAAGGGAGGAACAAGAGGAGGATAGAAGAAGAAGCATACTAAGGTTTTCTCTTTGAGTTTAGGTTGAGATAGTTCAGTTTTCATTCATTCATTATTCATCACAAGCCTAATTCTCTTTTATGATAGAAGGGTCTTATTGTAGACAACAATATTCAGGGTTGAATCACATAATTCAAACACTTGTTTTTCAGAGGTGTTGATCTATCTTTGATATTCTATGTAGACTTGTCTGTTTGTGAATTAATTTTCATGGTTGACAAAGGCTATTGTGCAGATTCGAGTGGGCAACAATCTGTGGCAAGATGATCTAGGTTTTAGAGTTTCATTTTGGTTTTCTGTCAGAGGTACTTTTGTATGTTCCATCAAGGATGTCTAAGTTTGAATTTGGTCCAAAATTTTTGCATGAGATTTTGTAAAGAAAATGACTCTTTGGTGAATTTGAATGAAATAAAGGATTACTTTATGTCTCATCTGCCTTGATTATCATCTTGGTGACTTTACTTCTATCTTTACATTTATTTCAGCAACTGATATGTTCAGAAAATTACATAAAATTTAAATTTCCAGCAAGTTTTTTGTTGATAAAAGACTAGCCTAAGCACTTGTAATTAATACTTGCAAGTTAGGATGTTATTTTTGTTGGCTATAAACATAGGGTGATATTCTCATCTACTTTTCTCTAGCCAAGCAGATTCTAAAAATGCTTGAGTAAGATTATTTCATATCTTTTCCTCAACAACATGGACCTAAGAGACCTTGACCTTCCATCAATAACAACGGTTTGTGCATGGAGGGAGATCAAGTTCACTCCTAAACAAAAGGTCAAACTTCTCAAGCAATCCTTCATAAGGGTCAACAAATAGCCACCACTTTCTTCCCAAGGTAAGAATCTAAATTCCACCTATTTTGGTTTAAAAAATCACCCTATACAGGACAACCCTCACTCTTCAAAAGAGGAGAAATGACAAGTAAACAAAACAAACAAACAACTTATCATATAAATTGGAGAAATGTTCATAAAGTCAGACATACTAGCTTCGATGACGAACTTGTTCACCCCCTCACCCTCCCATTTACCATGAAATTCATCTCCTAAAACATAAGGGGTTTGAATAAAAAAATCAAACACATGATTCTCAAGATCCTTGTGAACCTGGAAAAACCCTCAATCATCATGATCCAAGAAAAAAAGTGCTCTAGTGAACTCTTTTATAAACTTGATTCTAGAATATGGCATGGTTCAAAATCCATTATAGCCAATGCCCTGGGTGTTTCCAGGGGCCTAGGAATTATCTGAAACCCTCAACTTATTTCCCTATCTAAATTTTTTTCTTCACATTCTTCCCTCTCTTCCCAATAGAGTCTGATTGGATCCTCTAAATTTGGTTTCATCATCAATGTATATGGTCATAACCCTCTCTCGGATAAGATTAATTCTTTTATCCTCCCTACAATGCCTTCACCACCTCATCGTGGATGATCATTGGCTCATTGGAGGATACTTTAATATCATCACTTCCCTTCTGATAAAAAAAAAAAAAAAAAAAGAACAAAGAAAAAAAGAAAAAAAAAAGAGGGATTCAAATAATTGGTTAGGATTCACAATAGTTCCTCTCCCTCATTCAAAAAATGGACTAGATGGATTTAGAAACCACCAACAACCTGCACACTTGGAACAATACAAAATATGGAAAAGCACAAATTTCAACCAGACTAGATCACTTTTTGGTCTCAACATCGCTTATGTTAACAAGCATTCCCATCATAGCCAAAGTATTACCTTATCAAGGCTCAGACCATTGGCCCATTGAGATTTCAATATACATCAAGGGGAATCCCCTTAAACTCCAATTCTAGTTTGAACATTTCTAGATTAACCACCTAGGATTACTTAATAAGGGAAATACATGATGGGATGAAATATATCTACTCTCCCCCTCACCCATGTTCAGATTCCAACAAACTATGAAACATCTCAAAGGATGCATAAGAAAGTGGACAAATAAGATTTTGGAAATATTTTCAAGGCAAAGCAGGAGCTAGAGGCACAAATGCAACATATTCAACAATCTATGATTATTATTGGAAGGATGTACAAAGCAGCTGGTACGGGAAGAAGATAGAGTACATGGATAGCTAACAACTCGCAGCAGGAAAGAGGAAATATTATGGAAATAGAAATCCAAGGAAATATGGTTGAAGGATGGTGAGAAAAACACCAAATTCTTTCATCACTCAATAATTCAAAGAAGGCACCAAAACAGGATTTCATCCATCAAGGACAGTCAAGGCCACAATCTCATAGACCATGTTGATATAGAACATCAATTATTAGTTTCTACAAGAATCTGCTAAATGAACCCATCAGAGATAGAAGGCCAACCATTAAAAAAATAACTCAACACATTCCTTGCCTCATTTCCCCGAAGCAAAACAATTTTCTCCTTCATCCCTTCCCTCTAGAAGAGATTGAAAGAGATGTTATGGAGATGCCTAAGTACAAATCCCCTGGACTGGATGGTTTCATAATAGACTTATTTCAGTCATGTTGCCACATCATCAAGCAGGATGTTTGGGACCTCATGGAGGACTCCTGCTAATTTACCAAAATTCTCCTTGCCCTAGATGCCACCTTCCTCACCCTCATTCCCAAAGAGGATAAAACTAATGAACCTTGCAAATTCTTCCCCATAGCTCTCTATGGAATCATCTACAAAATCATAACCAAAGCCATAGCAAACCGCTTAAAAGTGCTCCTCCCTTACCTCATCGCCAAGGAACAAATTGGTTATGTGGAGGGGCACCGAATCCTTGACAACATCATTATTTCCCATGAGGTTATTCACTCTCTTAAAATCACCAAAATCCTAGGCATGTTCGTCAAACTTGATATGTCCAAGGCTTTTGACAAAATCAATTGGCAATACATCCAACAAGTTCTCTTAGCTTTTGGTTTCTCTCCTAGATGGGTTAAATGGATTTTATCTCTCATATCCTCAAACTTCTTCTCTAATCTTATAAATGGCTCATTCTCAACCACCTTTTCTCCTTCTTGAGGAATTCATTAGGGCGACCCTCTCTCTTCCTTCCTCTTCATTCTAGTGGTTGAAGGTTTGGGCACGCCCCGAAAGCAATTGTAGAAAGAAACAAGATTCGAGGACTTCATCTACATGGTGATGATATTCCCATATCCCACCAACAATTCATGTATGAAACAATGCTCATGGAAACTCCTTCAGTTTGGGAAGCCAAAGATATCAACCAAGTCCTCTTGGACTTCATGGAATCCTTGGGTACATTGATCAATAAAGATAAATCTCATTTTTTTTCTTTAACACTCCGTTGGCTGTGTAGAACTACATTTCCATAATTCTTGGCTTCCAAAGGATCCCCCTTCCATTCAAATACCTTGGTTCTCCCTTGATAGATAAGTCTATTTGTAACTCCTCATGGGAATATCTGCTTTAAAGGATGAACCACAAGCTAACTAGTTGGACTTACAGGTGCCTCAACATTCCCAACACGATGATTCTTCTAAAATCCATTCTTCAATCCATTCCTCTCTATATGTTTTTGTCATTGGCTACCCCCAAGCACATCCTCAAAGATGTCTGCAATATCCACAGCTCCTTCCTTTGGGGGGGGGGCTCATATTGGCTCTCTTTGCACTAATAATGGAAGATAATATACATCTAACCAATTTTAAAGATATGTTCACCAACATGGGATCAAACATCAAACCACAGTTCCATACAATCCTCAATATAATGGTGTAGCTGAAATAATGAATAGGACTCTCCTAAATATGGTTCACTCCGTGATGTTTTTCAAAAATGTAAAATTAATGTTTTGGGTTTATGTTATTCTATGTGCAAATTATGTGAAAAATAGGTGTCCATATCATGCTCTTGAAAACAAGACTTCATAAGAAATGTGGTATGGCAACATTCCTTCGGTGAGGCATCCCAGGGTCTTTGGTTCCACGTTCTATGTCTTGATTCCTAAGGAGCAAAGAATCTATCTTGATGCAAGCATTCATAAGTTCATCTTCTTGGGTTACCCAAATACCACCAAGGGATATCGTCTTTATAATGAGGAAAAAAATAAATTCATCCTTTCCAAAGATGAAATATTTCTTGAATCCTCAAAGAATCATAAAATTGTTGAGATGCAACTTGATCATCCAGAAAATTTTAGTCGTGTAAAGAGATATCATGAATTTGAAAATGAGATTCCAAATCTTGAAGGGGGGATCCCTATCTTGGGTAAATCTATGGAATATCATTTTTCTTTTGAAGCACCATCTTCCCCTCATGAAGAAGTTTCATCCACTTCATCAGAACCCGAAGTTCATTTGGATGATGTGATTTAGAGGATCCAAAAGCTAATTCTTGATGAGAATTCAACACCATCTGAATCAACTGAGCAACCTAGACCATTTTAGAAAAGTCCACCAAAATGGCTCATAAAGACACTTGAAAGTGTTCTTCCCGATGAAGTCAAAAGCACATGAACTAGAAGTTCCTCCAAATAAGATGGAGGTGATGTGGATAATTCAAACTCAGGTGATGTAGGTGATATGGATGTTTCATATGATTTTTATTTGAATTTGTCTACTAACTTTGAACCAACTTCCTTTAAATAAGCCATTTTTCATGATGAGTGGAAAGAAGCCATGCAAAAGGAATATGAAGTTCTCATCAAGAATGGGACATGGAAGTTGGTGGGCCCTCCATTTAGAACCAAACAAATTGGCTGCAAGTAGGTATTCAAGAACAAGTACAAATTAGATGTCTCACTTGACAAGAACATAGCAAGGCTCATGACAAAAGGATTTGTACAGAAAGAAGGTTTTGGTTATGAGGAGAATTTTCCCCCACAACAAATGGGCTACCATCTGTACTCTATTTTCCATGGCAGAACATAATGGATGAAAAAATCATCAAATGGATGTGAAGACTTCTTTCTTGAATGGAGACTTGAAAGAGAATGTTTTCATGTCTCAACCTGAAGGATTTGTTGTGAAGGGACAAGAAAAAAATGTATGCAAGCTCATCAAATCCTTATATGTCCTAAAATAAGCACCGCGAGCCTGGTATGAAAAGCTAACTGAGCATCTTCTAAAATTGAATTTCAAGCACTACAATCTTGATGATGCAACTTTGTTTTTCAAGACAGTTGGAAAAATTGTTGTATATCTTTTAGTATATGTATATGATTTGTTGGTAACAGGGAACAATCAAAGCTACATTGCTTCCATAAAGAAATAGTTGAAGAAAGGCTTTGAGATGGCAGGTTTGGGACATCTTCACTACTATTTGGGCATTGAGGTGATTCAAAATCCAAAGTACATATTCATCTTCCTAAAGAAGTACATTGGATAATTGTTGAACAAGTTTGGCATGGCTGAGTGTAAGCTTGTGCCCACTCCAATGGAATAGAATTTGAAGCTCACATCAAAGTAAGGGAATGCATTTGAGGATTCAACCAAGTACAAACAACTTGTGGGAAGTCTTATCTAACTTACTACCACCAAACCAGAAATTTCATTTATTGTTGAGATTCTTTCCAGGTTCATGCAAACGTCTTGTGAAGGACATTAGTTTGTTGCAAAAAGAGTTATGAAATACTTTAAGGGAACTCAATATTTTGGACTCGGGTACTCTAAGGTGGATGAATTCAACCTGATCAGATGTTCCGATTTAGACTTTGTTTGGGATAATGAAACTGAAGTATCATCTTCAGGCTATCTCATGAGTATTGGATCAATAGTTGTCTCCCAGAGATCACGCAAAAAATCGGTTCCAGTAGATTCCACAACAGAGGCAGAATATGTGGAAACTGTAGAAGCAACGAAAGAGATTGTGTGGCTCAGAAAAATACTTGAAGATTCATAGGAGAAACAAGTGAATTTTATTCCTCTTCTAGTTGACAATAATTTTTCAATCGAGTTAGCCAAGAATCCCATATTCCATGATCAAACAAAGAACATCAACATAAAATATCACCTAATTCGATATCTTATAGAGGCCAAGATTATTCACTTGAGACATTGTTCCATAAATGAGAAAATTGCGGAGATCTTCACCAAAGCGCATGGAAGAGAAAAAGTTGAAAAGTTAAGAATGATGCTTGGACTCGCAAACACCCCTTCAGATTAAGGTGGGGAATTTTGACATGTAATCCTTGGGATTGCGTTACTTGTAACATAAATTGTAAATATGAAGAGTTGTAGGTGATAAAAAGAGTCACCCATTAGGGAAGACCAACAATCACAATTCATATATTTATTTTGTTTCACATTAATGCAATCACACAAGTGTGGAATTATGTTTTCTACCATACCTGCCTGACAACTTCTGTCAATGCGCTCACCCAAGGAAAACTTCATTGTGGCGCTTTGGCCAATGAGTCGCTCATAAGCAAGTGACATGTAACTTTGAAATCTTTTCATCTTAAACTATTGTTGCTCACTTAAGATGACTTACCCTGCAACTAGAACGAGGGTGTCTTTCGTTGGATGAAATTTTGGGCCTTACAAAGTGCATATGAATGTCTTTTCGAAAAGCCTAAAATCGTCAAGGACGTTTATACTGCATCAAAACAAAATCTTTGGGATTGATATTGCATCGACCTCAACTATTCAAACATAAGAATGGATTGTTTTTTTGGGACAAAAGAGAATAAATTAGTACTATTTGGAGGATGAACAAAAATAAAGTTCAAAACAAGAGCATCCATGTTTCATTCAATCTCTATCTTCCGTAATTTGCTTACATCATTTTATACATTTTGTATGCATCTTTTCAATTATAATAAAATAAATTGTGTATGCGAGTAACTACTTGATACAAAGTCAATTAATTTTTGTAACAATAAAGTTTTACATATTTTTTTATTTTTTTATACAAGTATCAACATGGATTCATCTTACGTTAAACTTTATTAAACATAAAAAAAAATTAAAAAAATAAATTAAAATTAAAATAAAAAAAATAAAAAAATAAAAATTATTCCATAAGGTTAATTACTTTTCATTATTCAATTTCTGAAACTTTTTAATATAATCTTTTTAAACTTTTTCATACAATCTTTAATTATTTTTCATTATTATTTTTATGAAAAGTATCGATTCCCTTCCCTTTTATATATCATCCCATAGCTCCTAGCTCTCCTAGATTATTTGCGTTGAAGTAGGGAGGAAAGAGGGTGTTTGCTCCACAATGTTACATATGAGTAAGTTTGACCCATTGTCATTCCTACATAAAGTGGAATGAGATAACATGTGAATCCAAGTGGCTTAGGATTATTGTGATGTATAATTATAACCAGTTTTATGTAATGGCGATCCGTGTAAGAATCTTTCGATTAAATGAGTTTTTATTATTATTAATTATTATTTTTTTATTAAATTGTATTTAATTATAAAATATTTAACGATATATACTTTTAAATATTTCACATAAAATAATTAAATAATTATTTAAAATAATATTACAATATAAAATAATAATATTCTAACATCAAACAATTTGAAATAATATTACAATATAAACAATAATATGTTATAATATGTTATGTTTATAGTTTGAATGACAAAATATATTATTTAGAAGAAAACATTTCATCAAAGTAAACTTGAATGAAAGAAACCACTCATTCATATGTTATCTTTATAATTAATATCTTTATAATTAAGTAAACAAATATATTCAAAGCATTTTTAAATTGTAGAGAGGGAATTCACACGTTAATATCAAAGATGAATGTTGTGTAATTGTATTAAGATGGAGGTTGAAGATAAGATCTCATTTCACCTCAAAACAAGGTTGTGTGGCAGCTTAGTCCCTGCTAGGTTGAATTGGGGTAGGAAAAAGTAGCGGAGGCAGATGAAAATTGCAGCGGAGATGTGGCAAGCAGCATGAAGCACAGGTGGTATCCATGCAGTAAATGACATGTGGCCTGTAGAGCCCCATTTATTTTTTGAAAGTATATAACAAAACACAATTTCTACATAGTGGAAGATAAAAATTTATGACGACATAAATATAAAAGGAGATAAAAAAAACAATTTAAATTGAAATATATCAAAAAAGTTACATGTTCGTGGAAATATAAATGCATTTGTCATATAGACTAGTGGAAGATAAAAAAACATTTTTATTTGAAATATATCAAAAAAAAAAAAATCAATGTGTTTGCCATATAGATTGGAATTGGGGCTCAGTTTTATTTGTAATATGTCAAAAAAATAAAAGTCTGTTACATATTCCTGAAAATAAAAGTATGTTACATATTCCT
>SNQJ01S0086195.1:49994-61206 GCA_010110895.2 Picea sitchensis | reverse complement strand
AGTTTTTATTAGAAGGAATTAAACTCATTCCAAAGCTTAGGTGTACTGGAGGTATACAAGTCCCAACCATGGGACTTTATTATGGTGGATGTTAAGGTAATCTTGTGTAATGTGGTGTTGGAGGAGTGATCCTCTACTCTAATTCTCATAAAATTTCCTTTAGAGTTAGTTTAGAGGGGGGTGCAAATAATCTAGTAGAATGGAAGGATTTGAAAATTCTCTTGAGATTTTCTTTGGATCTAGGTATTACATTCATCTAGGTGATAGAGGACTCAAACTAGGTCATTCAATGGGTTAATAGATCAATGGGCATCCAAAGGATCATTCTGAGGTATTGTTTGATCATGTAAAACCTCTACAAGTTGATTTCTTAGTCATCTCTTATGTGTATATTTATAGAGAGCGCAAAATGGAAGAAAATATCTCTAATGTGTATATTTAGTCGAAAAGAACTATGGAATTATTAGAGGGTATGTGGAAGATTAATGAAGAATAATGCAGTGTTCTCTTTGAGCTTCTTTGGGATCTCTATATGATTATTGATCTTCATGTCCTCTTTTTATTGTTGTTGTTTTCAATAGTTTTTAATCATTCTATCAATATGTGTGTTTCCACTATGTTATTAATAAATGGTGGATTCAAAATCCCATTTTTGTTGTAAGCTTTATAAAACATTGTAATTAAGGGAAATTATGCATAAGGACTTTTCAATTTTATGTTTTATGTTTTTATTAGGGGTATGATATTTCACTCTAGTTTTTTTTCTAGAGATGAACATCAAATCACTTATGCACAATATGAAAGTAACGTTTTCCTTGATTTGTGATGGGTGTTCTATATGCACTAAAAAGACACTTAAAACCCCTTAATTAAATTGTGAACTCGGGGTAAGTAAACTTAGAGTTGTAGAAAAATATATGCTGAAGGTAGAAGGATGGTAGGAGAATAGTCTAACTAAGGAAGGAAACTATATAAAGCTATTCTACTCAAGCAAAACTATCTAATGAGAAAACCCTACTAAGCAAAATGAAACTAGGTAAGCTAAGTACTTTTGGGTCAAGGATAGATGGATAGTTCCTAAGAAAGCAAATGAAAACTCTGTGTAAAGAAAACTAGTTTAACAATAACCAAAATAAAACTACTAAGCATAATAAGCAAATGACAAAAGCAAAGTTCTTTAACTTGCCAACCTACAGTCAATGAGAAACTACCCTATGAAAGCAGATAAATAAGCAAGTAAGAAAAAGCACCTATCTAACCTATTAAAGAAAATAGACAAGTATGCAAAGACACCTAACTAACCTACTAAAGCAAAAGACAAGTAAGCAAAGGAAACTAACTAACCTACGAAAGAAAAAATTCTCATTGAACAACTATTTAGCCTAAGACGCAAGTGGACTAAATGCCTAATGCAAAACTATTTCCCTTCCATGAAATGAAATTTAAATGCTCAATGCAATGCATGAAAGCAAATCTAGTCTATTGAGAGCAAGAAAGACTAACAACTAATTCTTGAGAAAACTGCTATCTAATCTATCAAAGAAAAGTCTATATATCCTACATCAGCAAATAAAACTATTTTCTAAGCTATGAAAGAAAGAAACTATATCTATGAAAGCAGGAAAACTATTCTTTTAACTTATGACAATTCAAATATAATGTTGGTGGTTGTGTGAATGCATTCGGTGGTGACGGATGATATCTCGATGATACTTGACAACAAAGGACAATTGCAATGGTATAAGTTCAACACTAATCTTGATGGAAAAATGAAAGATGTGGAGTAAACAATCCAATGAAAACTTAGCCATGATAAAAGTAATGTTAAATGCCCTGCATATTCATGTATAAACCATCAACAACATAACAAGATCATCATTATTTAACTAAGAAATTTAATTGCATTTTAATCTATGAAAGGAAATTGCGTAAAAGAAAACTATGTTGTGTCTACTCTAACCATTCAAACTGCAATAAAAAAATAATTAAAAACAGAAATTAAAAACTGATATTAAAAAGTAAATTAACAATCTATATTAACCAACAACTAATTAAATGAAATCTATATAAAACTGAAGTAAGTAAGTTGTAACTAAAAACTGGAATTAAATCTATCCATCCATCAATCCTTATCAAAGGAAAACCCAAATTAAAACTATGAATTGTTCTAATTAAAAATTTGTTCTAAACTTGACTGTAAAATCATAAAAGAAAGCATCATTTAACATCTACTTTGCACATGGGGTTAGTAGAGAGAGAGAGAGAGAGAGAGAGAGAAAGAGAGAGAGAGATAGACTTTCTAATTGCACACAGGGTTAGTATAGAGACTTGCAAGCCTGTTCATAATCTATAAAATCAATGCATGCTAATATGTATCAACATCTAACCTGCAAAAAAGAAGCAAAACAATTAAGCTACAACAAATTAATGAACTAAATAAAAATATACATGAATAGGAAATAAGAAAGAGTAATTAAATTAGGAATTGCATAAACATACATAAGAACAATCACCAGACTGCTGGTGGGGCCCCCAACAAGTTGTGGTTACCTCTTACAAGCACACCACAAACTTAACAAGGAAAATTCACCATGAAAGCTTGAAAACTTAGTTCTGGCAAAATTCTGGCAATGTAAAATACGAAAACAGAGAAAAACAAATTTGTCTCTAATCTAATAGCTCTTCTACTTGGTTAACAATCTCATGACCATCCTATCAGTATTTATAAGCTTACAACCCAAGTGGTCAGCCACAGGAGGGTCGAACTACTTCTAATTTCGGCAAAATACAATAAATGATTCCTTAACAGATAAAACAGAGCGAGCCAGTAATTGCCTTCTTTGGACAACTAAAACTGAGTTGTCTGGAGCTCAGTAGTTGGAGGGGATAAGGACAAACACAACCCATATTTCCGATTCACCCAACACTGGCCGCCAATGCCATAACCGCCAACTCACCTTACATTTCTATGCAATACAGAGTGCTGGAACGAGTGTCAGAATGAGTGTCGGATCAAGTACCAGATCAAGTGCTGGAACTAGAAACATAGTGTGTTTTTTCCCTGTAACACCAAAAAAACGTGAATTAGCTCTTGGAAACCATAAAACATGATGAATTATACTTGACTCAATCATTAAACATGGATTACACATACCTTATGGAGATCATACCATTTTATCATGAAATTATTCAAAAATATCCAATAAAAGATGAAAAAATCATATGTACATGTAGCAAAAATGTATAATAACCATCATGAAAGTGATCATATCTCGAGCCCAACATTACCCCCACATTTACGATTTTGCAGGTCCCATAGCAAACAAAAATAAGTTACCCCTCGGAACTAGGCTTGCTGAGGAGAATCAGCTTTGGAATCCTCTCCTTCTTGTTGTGTAGGCTTAGCCTTGTGCCTCTTGTGTTTCTTTAATTGTGCTTTGAGGATGCGGTTAGATTTAGTCATTTCATCAACCAACTGCTGAAGGGAGTTTAACTTTGCCTGAAGGACTGCATTGTCATGATGAAGGTGTACATCTATTGTCTTCCTCTCTTCCAACTATTGGAGAAGTTGATGATTTTCTTTTTGTAGTTGCTCTATGGTTGGGACATAATCGATGATCTCTGAGGAAGGCTTAGATCCTTTGAGGGATGTGGACAATCTATCAGTTTTAGGATCTAGATTAGGCATGGGTGAAGTAGGAGTGATGGGATATTGGTAAGGTGAGGTAAGTTCTGATTTTGTTTTCCTTAGTGGATCTAACCATCTGCAGAGACTTCCCTAAGTTGCTTATGAGGGCTCTCAAGGTTGGAGGATACTTGGATCGGATTTGAAGCAGGTGGAGGTTTTGCATAAGATTTGATTCTTGTGTTCCAGGTACTCTTCCGAAAGGGTCCTTTACCAAATCGATTAGCTCCCCTCTTGTTTGTAGGAATTATGGGAAAGTCTTGTTGCCTTACTTCTTGGATCTTTTTAGGTGTAGGATCAAGAGAGAGTGAAGGCATTGGGGGGTCAACAATAGGCTTCTTTTGGTATTTTCTCTTGGTCACTTTACCCGAAGAAGTAGGGATATCAACAAGATTTTGATATTGTTCCGGCAAAGAGAGGGTTTGTGTAAGGGAGTTTGGAGTTATTGGAGAGCGAGGCTTGGATGGAGAGATAGTTTTTAGGCTAAGTGGCTTTTTGCTGGTCTTAACTATCAAGTGAGGGTTTGCAAATTGGTAGAAAAAGGCATCCCAATTTTTTCCCTGTTTCTCTAACTTGGCTATAACAAGGAGATTTCTCAAGCCATGGTGGAAGAGACTGTTGTGGGGATTAGTCACATTTTTCCTCACTTAAGAGGACATCTTATCCAACCTTTTGAGAAAATAGAAGGGGAATTTTAAGGGTTTGTTGAATAGAAAATGAGCCAACAATCTAAAATGACAAGCTTTGAAAGTAGAGTATCTACCTTTACATGTAATTAACCTTGTGATGACAATGAGGGGATTAATCAATTATGCCTTTATCCACTCCTTAGCATACCCTTTCTCTCCTGAAATTCTCCCGAATTCGGGCATAAACACCCTATTGTAACTTGAGTGTGGAAATTGGTGGTTTTTGAACCATCTATCTCCCATTCTTCGGATCTTTTTTGCAACAGCAATGGGCTCTTCTATGACTTCAAAGGTGAGAGACCCTATATGTGCTGTCTTACCATAAAAAACAACTACAAATTGCATAGAGAGGATATCATCGTGGCCTTGCATGCTAGACAAAAATGGCCCCCAGCCTGCATGCAAAAACACCTCCTTGCACTGTGCAAATTCGGGAATGGAAAACAAGTCTACATAGGAGGAGGGTTCGTATCTCATGGGCATTATGAAAGAGGTGAATTTAACCAAGAAAGGGTGCGAACAAGCCAAGAGATGGAATGAATTGGGCACTATCTGAGTGCGATTTGAACAAGGGATGAATTGGCAGAGGTTGGGCACGATTTCTTAACACAGGGTAGAGAAAATGGAAAGGGAAAGTGAGATAATAGAGTGTCCAGCCTGATTTTGGATGCTCTTATGGTGGAGTACATTTACCACATGTGCGTGCAAGCTATCATGTGTGGGAAATTCGAATTTGATGGCAAGATTTGGGGAAATGCAGTAGTGCGTGGTTAGATCAATGTCCAAGTCTATTGACTTGGACATTTGATCATAAACATATGAAGCATCTTTAATCAATGCCTTAAACCAATTCAATTGAATGATTGAGTTCTGGTTACCTGGAATCTAGGACAATTATTGGTGTGTATGGAACTTCGTTCGACACTTCAAACGACATCTCATACGGCACCTCATCCGGTACCTCATATGGTACTTCATCTCGTACTTCTGTGTTAAGTGCATTTTCACCTCTTATAATGGATAGCCTGCAACTTTGAAGTGTTTTTGACAATCATAGTAGTTAATGAGCAGAGGCAAGATGCTCCTTGCTCTCACAATCTTCTTTCATATGCCATATAATGTCAAAAACCTATAATGAATGAGTTATAGCAAGCATAAAATGTATGGTCAAACCTACAACATGCACCTTGTAATGAATGATAAACTGATAAAGAGTGGTCTGTTAAGTATGTGTTCAGTAATTTATAGCACACAGGAGTTTAAACATTTCAAAAATAACATGACTATTAATGTAATAACCTGTATCATAGAAAAAATACAAAAAATCTTGCAAAGACTTATTTCTCTAGGCAATGATCATTTGTCAGCTCATGAACCCCTCCCCCACACCTAAGTATTGTAACACCTCACAATCAAAATTATAGGAAACTAGTCAGTATCCCCCAATAGTCAAAGATTTATAGTATGTCAGGTGTAAAGATAAAATTTCACAGCTTGGTCTGACGAGACAGTTAGAAGATGGCCCCACCTATAGGATAAGAGATCCTATATATAGATAAGAAGAGGTAGGCAAGAGAGTTTCAAGATAGTCTTAGAGTCATTTCCCAATGGCAAGTTGATGGGATTCATTAACCTTAGCTTAACCACACATACTCCATGTCAGCTTTGTCTGCAAGTAATGTCATACATTTGGACAAGTTTAGATTTATTATTTATTTTTGTCAGATCATCATCCTCGCTAAGTAGAATGCCCCACTGCTAGCAAGACTCTTCATTACTCTAGCAGGTTTACCTAGTCATGCCACAAGCCAGTACCCACTGCCAACAGACCTGTTCAGTATCCCGGCAGGTTAGCCTCTTAAACCCTTAGTGATTGGCCCTCCATCCTTTAAGATTTTAGTATAAGATTTCTTATGCAAGAAGATGGGGGAACAACTCTGAAACAACTTTTTTTTTTTTTTTTTAATTGGGATGGTATTTATGTTAGAGGATGACTTTCCATTATATTATTAGTGATTGTCTCGATGTAAATGGTACTTAAGCATACATGGCCTATCTAAAGATATGATATAATAAAGCTATTTAGTGTGTAGTGGATGGTACCATTGAGAAAGAACATAAAGGTATCTCTAGGCTCAACTTACTTTCTTCTTTTGTAATTATTATGATTTTTCCATGACTATCTTCTAATTAGACTGCCTTGTTACTCTTTGATAAAGACACTTGACTTACTTACTTAGGTTTCTTGGAAAAACTGTACGAGAGACCTCTAGGCTTGATAGTTACGGTATCACTTCCTTATACAATGGTGAAGAGTTTCAAGATCAACTGCTTTAGAATGCCTTAAAAAATGAGAATGTTTGCAAAAATATGGCTAACTACAATAAGTCAATATTCATTTGATGCTTTAACAGACACAAAATTCAAGTATAACAATGTTTTGAAGAAAGATCTTTGAAACTGTGTACTCCTGGTGAAATAATTACTTACAGAAATATCTAGAATTGCCTTATTAACAAAATGCAAAAACTATTTACATATATACAGTAGGAAACTCATAAAAAAATTCAAGAACAAGGGGGGACTTCCCCATCTACTAAGGCCAATTCCTTATCAATTGTCATGACCTGTAGAAAATCTTCTCTGGAAACGGGCTTATTATAAAATTTAATTCGGTGTCCATTTACCACAAAGGAGACTTTTCCATCATCAATTGTTTTAATTTTTACAGCTCCATTGTCATATACAATGTCTACCTCGTAAGGGCCCAACCACCGGGTGGTGAGATTTCCTTTGAAGGTTTTGAATCGGGAATTAAACAACAGGGCCCAATCACCAGGCTAGAAGTGCTTCTTCTTAATAAACTTGTCATGCCACTTGCTCCTCTGGTTCTAGACTAATATCATCCATTGGATGGCATCTTACCTAATTTCATCCAACTCATTTAGTTGTAGGGCTCATTGCTTTTGAGCCTCATCCAGGTTCAATCCTAACTCTGCGGAAATACAAAAGGTCCTTACTTGGAATTCTATAGGTAAAAGTACTTGTTTCCCATACACTAGCTCATAAGGGGTATGCATAGTTGTATTCCTCCAGGTAGTCCGGCATGCCCACAAAGCCTCTGGGAGCCTATCAGCCCAATACTGGTGATGTAACTAAATGGTCTTGGTCAAGATGGCTTCCAAAACTTTGTTTGTGGATTCTACCTGACCATTGGCTTGCGGGTGGTATGGAGAAGATTTACGATGTTTAATCCCATATTTCTCTATTAGCTCTTTCATCATCTTAGAAGTAAATTGAGTGCCTTGGTTGGTAACAATTTCACGAGGGACACCAAAGTAGGTAAATATGTCTTCATAGATAAATTCGACAAAAGACTTCTGTATGGCCCTAAATAGGTCTTTTGCCTCTACCCATTTGGTGACATAGTCCTTACAAACCAAAATATAGTTCTTCCTATGGGACATGGGTGAAATTGGTCCTACAAAGTTGAGGGTCCATTTTTCAAAGGGTTCTATCATAACTTGGGCTTGTAAAGGCATTTCGTCAGATGACGTAGGTCTTCCTATCCTTTTTCAACTATCACAACCTCTCACATACTCGACAACATCTTTGAAAATGCTAGGCCAATAGTAACCTAAATGTAACACCTTATATGTTATGCGTTTGTCAAAGAAATGGCCACCACATGGTCCATCATGACAACTTCATAGTATATCAAGTACCTTGTCCTCTCAGACACATCTACAAATAATCAAATCAAGAACTCTGCGAAAAAGATCATGACCAACCCAACAATAATTAGCACTTTGTGTAATAATTTTTCTCTTTTCATGAGGTGACAAATGAGACAGTAAATTCCTAGTGGCCAGATAGTTTGCCATATCCGCAAACCATGGGGTATTGACAGAAAGGGAAAAGAGGTTCTCATCTAGGAAACTATCATCTACAGGGATATCATCATCCTCATTTTTATTAGGAAAGAAAATCAGCTACTACATTATCTTTCCCAGGTCAGTCAAGCATAGTAATATTAAATTATTGCAATAACAAGAGCCACCTAGTCACTTGACCATTAGTTATAGGTTTGTTCATGAGGAACCTAATGACGGAATGATCGGTGTGTAAAAATACTTCATAACCTGTAATGTAATGAGAAACTTTTTAATAGCATGAACAACTACCAAGAACTCTTTCTCGGTGACTGTGTAGTTTAACTCGGTAGGGGACAAGTTCTTGCATACAAAATAAATGGCATAGGACTGTTGGTCTTCTTTCTTCCCTAATACCCCTCCTATTTTTGTGTCAGAGGCATTAGTGGATATATGAAACAGGAGAGTCCAATTGGGCCTTCTAAGAACTGGTGCCACAGACAGCTTAGCTTTCAGGGTTTCAAAGGTAGTTTGACACTGCTCGGTCCAAACAAAATCAACATCTTTTATCAATAATCCAAACATAGGTGCAACAATCTTTGTAAAATTTTCAATAAACCGCCGGTAATATCCAGCATGTCCAAGAAATATTCTCACCTATTTCTGAGTCTTGGGGGGTGGAAGTCTAATAACGACCTCAATCTTTGTAGGATCGACTTTTATTCCTTCAGACGAAAAATAATTTCCTAGAACCACTCCTTCAGTTAACAAGATTTTGCATTTTTCATGACTTAGGGATAGGTTCATTTCCTGGCATCTGATGAGGAATTTTTCTAAGTTGTCTAAGGCTTCCTGGTAATTGTTGCCATAGACTATGAAGTCATCCATGTAGACCTCCACACAATCATGAATAAGATTGGCAAATATCCCTAATACTGCTCGTTGAAATGTGGCAAGATCATTACACAATCCAAATGGTAAGACCCTATAGGCATAGGTGCCCCATGGAAAACTAAAGGTGGTCTTGTCCTAGTCCTCGGGTGCTATAATAATCTGGTTGTACCCGATTTACCCATCTATAAAGGATAAAAACTTATTTCCAGATAATGTATCTAGAACTTGTTCAATGGAAGGAAGAGGAAAGTAGTCTTTCAGAGTGGCCATGTTGATTTCCTGGAAATCAACACAAATTCTCCATTTCTCAGTCACTTTCTTTGGAACCACTACAAGTGGGGATACCCACTTACTATCAAATATGGGATAAATAAATCTGACATTTAACAACTTTTGAATCTCCTCCTTGACTATATCTTTGAGTGATGGGTTCATCCTTCTCTGGGGTTGCCTAACAAGTGTCACTTCCCCCTGGGTATATATGTGATGAATTCATGTGTCAGGGTGTATACCCTTCATATCAGTGTATTCCCACGCAAATTATCTTGATTGTTCTTTAAGGATATCTACTAATTGTTTATGTTGGTCTGTATCTAGCCCGAAGTTTATATGTAAAAATTTCCTTGGACTAATCTCGTAGGGCATAGTATAAGACATGGAAGACTCATATATTTAAAAAATAAAAGATGTTGAAAACAAAATGGATGGGTCTAATTGTTCTTGAAATTATTCCCCAAACATGTATTCAAATTGAGGAAACGACTGTGGAAAATCCACACATGTAATAGCATAAATGAATTGGTTTAACACATTTTCTGTTGTGTGCTTCTGAAGTGCCCATGCATGGTCACTTGGAAATACCGGTTCTTCCCAGTCTTCGTTCTTGTATGGAAATTCAAGCCACCATAGATTCTCCATAATAGCTTGAGATGGAGGGTAAATGGTGAGCTTCTGGATAGAGAGACCATTTTAGATGGTCATTTCTCCTCTACAACCAATAAATGCATTGGTTGTGGCTAGCCAAGGTCTTCCCAAAATAACAGGATGGCCTCTGGCAGGATCCTTTGAATGAATGACAATAAAATCTATGGGGTACTCCCATGAGGCTAAAGTAACCATGACATGATCTAAAATCTCTTCAGGTATAATCCTAATTTTATCTGTTAATTCCAAAATGGTTGGGGTAGGTCGAAGAAGAGGTTGTAACTATAATTGTTCCAAGGTAGTAGAGGTCATAACATTGATGGATGCCCCTAGGTCTATGAGAGTGTTTCCAATGGAGACCTCATGAATGGTTATGGTCAACACGGGGTTTCCTGGATTCCCATATTTTGCTAGCTTTGGCTGCTCTGATATGTACTTAGATATTCCTCCTACCAAGTGTACTGTAGGGGGGTCCTTTTTCTTCTTACCTGGATTTTTAATACACAATTCTTTGACTACCTTACTATCGATTGGAATGTATTTAATTCCTTGAAGTAGGGGAATTTTGACACAAATATTTTTTGATTCATTCAAAATGTCAAATTCCAATCAGGTGGTAGGTTTCTCGATTACCAATCGGTCTGGATAAGGAGGGACCTTCATAATTTGTGAAGGTTCATTTTGGGGAATCTTGGGTTCTTGATTCTTCGAGATAATAACATCTTCCCACCTAGTGTCATCCATGGGTTTTTTGGTGATTTCTTCTTCTTCTTCTTCTTGGATGACTACTAAAGGTCTTTTCCTATCTAGAAATTTTCCCAATCTTAGTTGAATTTCCTGTAATGGAACAGGAGTAATAACATATGTCAGGAAGGCTTGCATCTCAACATTGTTAAGAGGTTGAGGGGGATTATTATTAGGATTCGGAACTGGCTGTGCCGGTAATAGTGTCAGTTTTGGGGAGCTTGCATTTTGAAATTGTAGCGGTTGTTGTTGTGGGATGGGAGGTAAAGGTGGTGGAACAAAAACTGGTAAAAGTTGTGGAGTGTTCGATGAGAACTGAGGATAAGGATGGTTGTACATAGGGATAGGTGGAGCTTGAGGGTTTCCTTGGTTGTGTCCTCCCCTCCATCCTTGAATCCAAGGAT
>SNQJ01S0086195.1:12496-35736 GCA_010110895.2 Picea sitchensis | reverse complement strand
TGCCATGTAGGAGGAGTAAAAAATTGTCCTCGAGAACTAGACTTGGGATCTTGTTCCCCTTCCTTAAGGAAGGAAAATTATCAGTGCAGATGGGTATACAAGAGTAAGAGTGTAGTGGATGGACATGCTATAAGATACAAATCCAGGCTAGTTTCCAAAGGCTTTCATCACGTGCACAAAATTGACTATGATGAGACCTTCGCTCCAATAACGAACGTCGAAGATGGATTCCATACATTTGAAAATTGCCATTGCAACATCCAAGGGATGGGAAGTCTAGTAGATGGACATGAAGAATGCATGTCTTCCTGATGATCTCTCTGAGGAGATGTATATGTAGCATCCCCATGGATTTGTGCACGATTCATCTTTGGTTTTTCGAATGAAGAAGTCTCTTTATGGCCTCAAGAAGGCCCCAAGGGAATGGTATGCCAAGATGGACTCCTACCTTTTGTCACATAACGTTTTACATTGTAAGTCAAACACGAATGTTTACATACTCAGGATGACTGATTCATTTATACTCCTAGTTCTGCATGTTTATGATTTACTCAGTTGATCACTAGTTGCTCGACTTCAACGTTTGTTGTAGTCAATATGATTCTTCATGACATGTTCTTGTTGATGGAAATGGGTCTACTATATCTCTTCCTTGGACTTGAGATCAGTTAGGATGCATCAGACATCAAAATTTCTTAGGCCAAGTATGCATGAGATCTCCTTAAGAGATTTCACATGACAAACTGCAACTCTGTCACGAGTCATTTCCTATCAGGAGTCATACTTGAGGATGATGGGGACACTGCACTAGTGGAAAACACACTATATAAACAGCCAGTGGGGAGCTTCTTGTATCTCACACACTCTAGACCAAGCCTCTCCTATGTAGTTGGTGAAGTATCCGGGTTCATGCAGTAGCCACATGAGCTACATTGGAAGGCTGCAAAGTGTATCCTTCGATAAGTATAGGGAATCATCACCTTTGGGATTCACTGTGCAATAGAATCTACATTGGACCTCATCTGGTTCATTGTTTCTAACTAGGATGGCGATAGCATTGATCGCAATTCCACATATTCTTACTCACTCAATATTGGTTCTGGGCCTATCTATTGGTCGAGCAAGAAGCAGGTTGTGTTTTCTCTATCTTCAGTCAAGGCAGAGTATAGAGGGGTAGTTAACATAACCATTTAGGCTATGTGGAAACAACACTTTCTCACTAAGTTGGGCATTCAGTTTCATTGACCAATCATCATCTGGTGTGACAACCAGAGCACATTGAAGTTCTACATATATCTAGTTCAATGGCAGTGGATGAAGCACATCAGGATCCACATGCACTACATCTGGGGCTTATTACACAAGGGGATCATTGACCTACAGTTCCATCCTTCACTAGAACATACTGCAAACTTCTTCACCAAGACCTCTACTGAGAAGAAGTTCCATTCTCTGCGCATTCGTCTTGGAGTGAAGAACACAGTTTCCTAGAAACTGTCTATTCTTCTTCTTTTACATACATTTTACTTTTAGGGGGAGTTTTACCATGATTTTTTCCCTCTTTCCTCTTTTATTTTAGTGCATCTTTTGTATTTGGGTACCTAACATGGCCTTGTGTCAAGACCCATTCTTTATTTTCACCATAGTGATGTTCAAGGGGCGTGTTGGAGATACTTCACACACACCTAGGAATTCTTTTTCCTAAGGTTTTCCTTATGTTTACTAGTCATTATTCAGTCTCCTATAGTCTAGGGAGAATATTCCTCTATGAGAATATTCTCTCCAGTTCACAGTTCAGTTTGATCAGTTGAGTGGAGTCTAGATGCCACATTGGGATAATCACCATGAAACATTGGGATCATCACTAGCTAATGCACAACATCCTTGATATCGTCACCATACTAGTGCATTACTCATGATTCCTTGATCTCCTCCTTACTTCTCTCTATTCCAATTAGTTAACTAAAGACTGAGAGACTAGTTAACTCAGACTAGATGGAAGTTAACTCTCTGATCGAGATTTAGGAGCAGAACAAACTGATTAAAATATTGAATACAATATACATAGAGATATGAATAATAACACAGATATCCAGTGAACAATATCTTCTATTGAATAAATGAAATAGGTTGAAACTGTAAAAATGATGAACTGAAACACTTGCTCGAATGGTGCTAGCTATCTCTGAGAAGAGATGTGGCTACTATGCACATCCTTCTGAGAAAAATGATTACAATGAGTCTCCAGAGGCCTTTTTGATATTGCTTATGAATGCCAAAATCCTAGACATCCAAAAATCTAACCCTAGGAGGTGAAACACCAAAAGTTATGTGGTCCCTTATGGGTAAGTTGGTACCTCAAATTCCCGGGGTCGCAACTTTTTCATACAACCTTCATTTTAGGCGTGTGATAGCTTGTTGGAAAGGTTTTTTAGAGAAATACACATTACACCATCAAACTATGATTCCATCTATAGTTTTACTATGGCGATCCAAATAAAACAACGTTTAGGGCCCCAAAACGGACCTGGAAGTACAACAAGATGTGATGACATGAAAACATACAAAATAAGCCAGTTGGATTAGATGGGAGGCTACCAGTATCCACCTAGAATATGTGTAGGGATTAAGAAAACCCTAGAACTATAGAACCCACAATTACAAATAAGTATAGAAGAACGTGCTAAACTAAAAACAATCAAGAGGATCCAGTTGGAATAGGTGGGTGGATACCAATATCCACCTGGATCAATCCTCCCCCCTTAGGAAGAAATTGTCTCCATTTCCTTGAGTTCCCCCATTAGGTGAGGAAACGTTTGCTGAATTTGGCCTCGGGTGAGCCACTTTCCTTGGTGTAGGAGATTCCCTTCCTTGCAAACCCAAAAAAGTTGGATCCTCTGCTAGCGAGTGCCCTTGACCTGTGCGTCCACTATTTGATCAGTGGATTTTTTTTCAATGAAATCAGGGTTGATATATTTTGGTGTCATCGGTTCTGCAGTCTCTGAGGTGTCCAATAATAGTGAGAAGTATGGCTGAAGGAGGTCCATATTGAACACTGGGTACAAGCCAAGGAAGGGTGGAGTGTTGAGCTCAAAATCATGGCTACCTACAACCTTGGTGATAGTGTAAGGCCCAAGCGAAGTGGAAGGAGCTTCCAATGGGGCTCTGTAAGACGCTCCTTCTGCAAATCTAACCCTACTTTGTCTCCAACATAAAACTGGTGCGGTACCCTGTGTTGATCATGGCGTTGCATGTACTTAGCATTGGCTTTTTGCAAAATCTCATGGATCTATTGGTGGATGTGTTGAATCCACTCAATGAATCTGGTGGCTTTGTTAGTCTCACACTCAACATGGGAAGATTTTGTCTATGTGGTGGCAATAGGTAGTACAACATCAATGGGACCCAAGGGTTGGAATCTCATCCCCACCTGAAATGGGCTATGGTCGGTGGAGATATGGAGAGCCCTATTATAACTGTGTTGAACATAGGGGAGACTCCCATCCCATGTATGTGGATTCTTGTATTTGTACATGAGAAGGATGTGCACAATCATCCAATTGACGACCTATGTTTGGTCATCTGTTTAGGGGTTGAAAGAAGTGGGTTTAATGAGCTTGGTGTCCAACAGTGATCAGAGACTCGACCAAAATGTGTTGAGGAACCTACTTTCGTGGTCGGAGATGATGGTCTATGGTATCCAAAAATGGACCCATATGTGTTCGAATAATATCTTAGTAGTATATTCCATTGTGATATTCTTCTTGTAGGTTGTGAGGATGGCCATCTTCAAAAACTGATCAATGACCAAAAATACACAATCACTGCCTTGCTTGGTGGATGGAAGGTCATACATCTATTCCATTGAGATGGATTCCTAAGGCTTCTTAGGAGTAGGAAGAGGGGTGTATAAGCCTTTGTTCTTGATGTATGTCTTGGGAATGACACAAGAATTGAAGGATGTTATATACTTGTTGATGTCCTATCAAAGTTTTGGCCAATAAAAAATGTTTCTCTAGAATGACCATAGTTTTCTCCACGACAAAATGTCCTTCCATCCGATTGTAGTGGGATTCCCAAATCATATTTTCACGCTCACTTGTAGGAACATAGAGATGGCCTAAATGGAATAGTAGTCCATCCTGAATGTGAAAATTGGTGACAGTCGACCCTGTACCCAAGAGCTGATAGGTGGTGGCGAAGTCTGTATCTTGTTGATAAAGTTGGGGCCACTCAAATGCCTCATGTCCATAGGAATGGAGCACAGTGGTGAGTGTAGCCACAAGAGGTCGACTGAGGTAGTCAACGACATGATTTTGTCTCCTTGTATTATACTTGATGTTGAGATGAAACTGTAGTAGCTAGCTGGACCACTTCTGATGGTGGTCGTTCTGCAATTTCCCCTATGTCTATATGAACTGTAGAGGCTTTTGATCAGTGTGGATGATCATATCGTTTCCAAGAATATAATGTTTCCATTGATGATAGGCTTGGACAATGTAATACATTTATTTGTCATATGTGGGGTATTTTCGGACAGTATCTAAGAGTGTCTCACTATGGTATGCCACCAAATGATAGTGCTAAGTGAGAAATATGCCTACAATATAGTCAAATGCATCAGTCTCAATATCGAATGGTTTTTTCAGATCATGCAAGGAGAGTACTGGAGCTGAGCACAAGCGATGCTTCAGATCATCAAATTCTTGTTGTTGTTCCTTCCCCCACAAAAAAATTTCCTTTCCACCGCCCTTGGTCACTTGGTTGAGGGCCCATGCAATATGAGATAATCCCAACATGAACCGTCAATAGACGTTGACCAATTCCAAGAAGCTTCAAATCTCGGTGAGTGTGGTCAGGGCTGGCCAGACATGGATGACTTGGATCTTAGCTGTATCAACATGTACCCCATGCTCATCAACAATGTAGCCCAAGTATTGGACCTTGTTCATGCCAACGGAGCATTTTTCCAAGTTGGAATATAGCTTGTGTCGTCGTAGAGTGCTCAAAAATTGTTGAATATGTCACATGTGATCCTCCCAAGTTCTGTTGAAGATGAGGATGTCATCCAAATATACCACTACAAAAGAGTTGGTGAAGGGTCTCAATACATCATCCACCAATCTCATGAAAGTGGTTGGTGCATTTGTTAATCCAAAGGGCATGACCGACCATTCGAAGAGTCCTTGTTTGGATTTCAAGGTTGTATTCCATATATCAGTTGGTTCGATGGTAACCTGGTGGTAGCCATACTTTAGGTCAATCTTGCTGAAGAACTTTTCCCCCTTAAGTTTTTCATGAAAGTCATCAATCCTAGGAATTGGGTATCGGTTCCTGACTGTTACTTTTTTAATTATTTGTAATCAATGTAGAGTCTCGAAGTCCTGTCCTTCTTCTACACCAGTACAATCGATCTTCCACAAGGGGAGGACATGGGTATGATGTGCCCCTTTTGAAGAAGCTCTTGGATCTGACGCTTGATTTCATCATTTTCAATCAACGAGTGAAGATAGACATCTCCATTAGGAAGAGGTGCATCAGGGCTCAGATCAATTGGATGATTGACTTGGAAGTGTGTTAGTACCCTGGTGGGTGAGGAGAAGATGTCTTTGTACTCTTCCACGATCCCATCCACATGCTTCTTCTGCAAATAGAGGCTTTGTGTAGATGCCACAGATGTGGCTGTGACCTTCTTCTTACTGTGAGCACGGATCAGAAAGAAGAAAAAATTCCCAATCTATGAAATGATCTTACTACATTTCTTAGCAAAGATTAAAGAAATAGCGATAGGCAACGCTATCTCTAGTATCCTATACAATTGTCTACTCAAAGTAATAATAATATTGCAGGGTCTATACTCATACACACCATGCATCTTCCATAAATATGGTATTCCTAAAATGATATCACAAACTTCAAAGGGAGAAATATCACACAATACCTCATCTTTGAAAGGATTGATGTCGTAGGGAAGACGACACTATTGGTTGACACAAAGATCTCTTCCTTGTCAAAGCTAGCTAATGGTGTAGGGTTGTAGGTGCAGTGTGGTTGATAGGTGCAATCACTTGACCAAATCTGTTGAGATCAGTTTCTTATGACTGTCGATATCGACAAAAAAATGAAGTGGAGCCCCCTTTACCCACATATGTGAGGAAAAAAGGCGTTCCCCTTCCTTTGGTTCTTCTGGCTCGATTGGCTGGAATTTGGTGGTAGCAATAGTGGCACTGGGTTCTGCATTGATAATCCACTTCCCTCCTTTTGTATTTGATTTAGAGTCATAATCAACGTCAGACTCAGATGCCTTCAACTCAACCACAAGTAATTTCTTGGGGAAACATTCTTCAGTTTTGTGCCAAGGGATTTTATGGTATTCACACCATTTTCCCGTGTCCTTCTTCATCTTTTCATTTCCATTATTTTGTTGCATCTTGGACTGGTTGTCTTGAGAGTGCCATATTTTCTCTTTCCCTTTCCATGTGGTTTGGGGCGCCTTTTCCCTGCTTCAGATGTGAGGAGTTTGCAAATCCAAACTCTTGCCTCTTCTACTTAAATTTATGCTCGATCTTGACAACATATTTATAAGCCACACCCAATGAGGCGATCTCCAAAAACTCCATTTATGTTTGAATGTATATATGCAAATGACCACCATATTTGAGAACCAAATGTCTCTCAGAGTCTTTGATACCCAATTTGGTGCACAAGGTATGGAAATTATTACTGAAATATGGTACTGTCTGGTCCCTTTCTTGATGCAGGGTGGTCCATCAGGTGTACTGGTCCTCGTAGCTTCCAACAAGGTAGTATTGTTCATTAATGGAATCCTAGAAGGAATCCCATGTAGGGGAAACAAAAAATATTGTTGATTCCTCTATGGCCCTTTCCTCAGAGTAAGTATCCCACTAGTCCTTAACATGGGGGATGGCCTTAAGGAGTGAAAAAGTAATATTTTCCCTATCAAAAAAATTGTGGATCGAAAAATACCCTTCGAGTAGATTCAACCATTTATCTACAACATCCGATCTATTATTCCTTCAAATAATGGAATATAAAAATTTACTTGTACCTTGAAGGGGGTTGCATGGTCGCTTGATGAAGATGCTTCTCCTGTGGGCATTCGTCGAAGGATCTACACAAAGTTTTCCATCATTTTGTTCCTTTGTCGTGCAAGAGATTCCTCGAGCAACATTTTAGAGGGATCTCTTGATCCATCATATTTATTTTCATGTCCCATGGTTTGTTGTTGGTCCTGGTGCAACCGATCTTGCAACAACTTGATTGGTTTGAGTCCCAACTTCTTGTACCCAGATCTTGTCAGGGACATGCACGAAGAAAAACAAATGAAGAGCAAAACACTCTAATACCACTGATACAGATTTAGTAGTGGAAGGAACTGATTAACATATTGAATACAATAAACAGAGATATATGAAGAACAACACAGAATCCAGTGAACAATATCTTCTATTGAGTGACTGAAATAGGATGAAACTGTAAAACAATTGAACTAAAACACTTGCTCGAATGGTGGTAGTTATCTCTAAGAAGATATGTGGCTGCTACACACATCCATCTGAGAAGAATGATTACAATGAGGCTCCAAAGACTTTTTTTAAATTACTCACAAATTCCAAAACCCTAGACATCCAAAAACCTGACCCTAGGAGGTGAAACACCAAAAGTTATGTGGGCCCCTATGGGTAAGTTGGTACCTCAACTTTCTGGGGTTGTAACTTTTGCATACAAGTTTCGTTTTAGGTGCCTGATAGCCCATTGAAAAGGTATTTTAGAGAGATACACATTACACCATCAAACGTTTACTACATCTACAGTTTCAATGTGGTGAGCCAAAAAAAAATGTTTAGGGCCCCAAAATGGATCTAGAAGTACAACAAGATGTGATGAAATGAAAAAATACAAAATAGGCTAGTTGGATTAGATGGTATGCCACCAGTATCCACCTCAAAGATGTGTATGGATTCAGAAAACCCCAAAAGTGTGTAACCCACAATTATAAATAATTATAGAAGAACATGTTGAACTAAAAACAATCAAGAGGAGCCAATTGGAATAGGTGGGTGACCATTAATATCCACCTGGATCACTCTCGTAACTATCTGAGAGACTAGACTAGGTGGAAGTTTACTCCCATAACTATTGGTGTGTGTCCAAATCACTCTACACCACCACTATGGCACAATTTCTTCTCTTCTAGTGTGCATTAGTTGAGTTATACAGAGTATATCATGTGTAAATTATCATTCATTGATTTTGGTTAATGAGAATTCTTCCATTGTTTCTTTCATGTTTCTCTTTACTCATATGTTCTTTGCAAACTGTGTATGTCATTTTCTAGCTAGATATTTTATGTGTAATTTCAACACATTTACAATAATTACATTCCATAACTCAATCATGCATACATCACCATTCTTTCAAAGTGCATATAAATGAACACCCATCCACCAAACTACATGGGTATTTAATGTAGTAACATCCCAATCATCTTCGGGATGATATGACAAAGGAAGCTATGAGGACCTGACATATTTTTTACAATAGTGATTGGTTGTTGTAGGATTTGAATGAGATAGACTGTTGGGAGTAATAAGAAGGGTGTAGACCAATTGAATGATACAAAGTTGCAACATTGGGGCAACTGAGAGAACTGCTATAGAATAGACAAGTTTGTGGATCATTGTGTTGTAGAAGGAAATTTGTTACAAAAATGATTGGTTGTGGTGGTTGTGAATGGTTGTACTGTATAGAGTAACAACATTACTACATATCAGAATAATGATGCAGATTTGTAGCAGTGGGGAAGTTGGTAACACTGCTATAGTATGGACAAGTGTGTGGCCTATTACGTTATAGAGGACAACTATTATAGAACCAATTTCAGACATTATGACTAAGGAGGAGCACATTGTTGGACTGAAGCTCAAAAGGAATTGTAGGAAATGAAGAGTCACTGTGGGAAAGGACAAACAAGAAGGTAGAAGATGAAATGGTTCAATAGCATTGGGGAAACTGAAGAAAACTGTTTCTGGGAAGAATAAAACACAAAATCAAAGATATTGATGGGGGATATTGTAGAATTGATAGGAGGAGAGATCACACGATAGGAGAGAGAAGTGGTTGAGGTTTCCATGGCCTTTGGCCTGGCAACTCAACAAAAATTGTAAGCTCACATATGGTCAATTATTTGTTGTATTGTACTATGTACAAATGAATAAAAGAGTTCGATTTTATACATTTAACCTTTCTGTGTGTGCATGTGAATGAATTCATGTAGGATGTTATGTGTTGTTCTCATGGCATAATTATATGTGAGTTAATTTCTTGCGTGAATGAGTAAATCCTGAAGAGAATAATGTTGAATGCTATGGCTATGCAGGTGGCATGACTATGTGGAGGTTCATGTTGGAAATTGTTGTCTCCCATAGGGAGGATTAGCACTCTGGTTCTATGAACCTTGAGGATTATGTCAGAGTATAGAAGACGTGAATATAAAGAAGCTGCAATGGGAATCATTTTGCATAAAAGGCGTACTATAACAGGAGAAAAATTAATATCAGACGTGATTTGTAGAAAAGGATTATCGTAGAAGAGATATACTGTGAAAGAGGTGTTGCAACAAAGAGATGTGTGTTGTAGCAGTATCTGAGTTGGAACAAGAGGTGAGTCATGGAAGGAGGAAATTTGCAGTAAAAGGTGAGCTACAACATAAGTTGTCTTGCAACAGAAGCTGTGTTGCAAAAAAGATGTGTTTCTTCCAGAGGGTGTGTGTGTTGCAATAGGATGTAAGTTGCAACACAAGGATGATTCAGTTGCATTGAGTTGCAACAGAAGTTGTGTTGTATTAGAGATCTATTTTTGCGATAGGTTGTGTGATGAAACATGATGTAAGTTGTAGCATGAGGATGGTTGAGTTCCAACAAAAGGTGATTTGTAGCGAATCGCAACAGAAGGAAAGTCACAGTAGGAGGCGAGTTGCAACAAGTGAATATGTAGCAGATTGGTGATTTTGTAACATCTATCATGGTGCTAAAGGGAAGAAAACATGGATACATGGGAGGCATAGGTACAACCCTAGGAGTTTTAGCATGATCAGGTGAAAGGAAGGAAAACATAGAAATGAGTTGCGGTTCTATGGAGACAGTGATTCCTACTATAGACACATGAAGAAACCTTCCACTGAAAACGTACTCTGATGGTGAGGGATGGATTCCCTTTGCATCAAGTGGTATCAGAGCTAGTTCAATTCTAGAATTAAAGAAAGTGACCAGATATCAGAGCTTGGTTCAACTCTGGGTTGAAATAATGTGAGGAGATATTAGATTTGATTCAATTCTATAATTAAATAACATGACAAGATAGCATAGCTTGGTTCAACTATGGGGTGAAATAATGTGAGAAGATATCAAAGTTGGATTAGTTATGGAATTAAAGAACGTAAAAATATGTATGAGCTTGGTTCAACTCTGGGGTGAAATAATGTTAGAAGATATTAAATAAATGGTTCATATTTGGGATGGAAGAAACTGCAAGGAAAGAAGATCTATGACATTGTGGTTTTATCTTGTGTTGTTGAAGGAAGAATGATAGGAGGCAGGGCCAAAAGAAGGGCTTGTGAAGTGTAGTTTGGTTGAGGGCTACAAAATAACTCCCAAGGATTTCTTCATGAAGACAACTAGGTTAATGAGGTATATAAATTGAGAGTTAGAATGCATAGAATGGAGTGGTATCATATGTCAAGATGAAGCCTGAAATGGAAAATAAAGCAAGGAACAAAAAGTTTCATGAAACAAAGTTCAGAAGGTTACTATTGAAAATGAAGAAGTCTCTGAGATAAATGGCTGCTAGAAATAAATGGTAGTTGTGGTGGAAGTTATCCATGACTATTATATTGATATGGAAGATGTATCATGGGTCATGAGAGGATTCATTAGATGGAAATTGTGGTGGTGGTTATCCATAATTGTTATCTTGAAATGAAGGCATTCTCACTGGAAATGAGCAAGGGTGGTTGTGAGAGGAATGCAGTCAAAAGGTTTCCTGAACTGGATACTAGGTTCATATGTTTTGAGGAGCATGTTGGTAGTAGTGAGAACATTGATGTTGGATGGTGACTACAAGTTTTGTGTGGACCTATATTTAACATAAATGAGGAAGAATAGGGATGCAAAAAATTTACAGCAATGGAAGATAGAGACATGTGTGGGTGTGTCAGATGTAATTGATAAAAGGAGGGAGAGAATATGGAAAATTTGTTTTCCCTTAATATGTAATTTTCTTGTTTGCAGGAAGAAAGACATTTGTGGCTTCAAATGGAAGTGGATGTGATTGGATGAAAATAAGATGCAGCAGAATGATATCTGAGAAGGAAAATGAACTACAAAGACCATAAGAAATTGCACATATTATAGAGGTTACATATTATGAAGATGTATAAGAAAATGTTTGAAGATGAAGCATGGTGAAATATTTCGAGTTGTAAATGGATAATTTATAGTCCAAAATATGAGGAAAATTATGAACATGTTGTTGATAGAGAAAGGAGAATATTTCAAATATCATGAGGAAGAAGACATGTTGCAAAATAATGTTAGAAGAGTGAAGGTTGTTGAGGACCAAGCGTGAAGGTGTTGTGTGGAGAAGAAGAAGACTCTTGAAACTATGTCTCTAGTAATTATAAATAATTTGTATACATTGATAGAATCCCTGATTGGCGTAGTCTTCATATGGTTGTGGATTGAGTCAAAGGAGGTGTAACAGGGGAGCATGTGACTCCATGTTTTGTATTTTTGAGCATGAGTGGTTGGTTGCACCAAAGGTAATTTGTGTACTACATGAAAAATGGTATTGGGATGTCTTGGATTGGAAGTGAGTCAGATCGAGTTGTGCAAGTGATGTGGATTGAATCAAGGGAGGTGTAACATGGTAGCATGTGAATCGATGTTGTGCAATTTCAAGCATGATTGGTTGGTTGCACCAAAGGCATGTTGTACACTACATCAAAAATGGAAGTGGGATGTCCTGGATTGGACGTGACTCAAATCCAATTGTGCAGGTGATGCATGAATGAAAAGCACCTGACTAGTTCTTGTAGTAATGAAGAGAGAGATATAGATAAGGTATCCATACCAAAAGTAGAGCTATTGCAGAAAGTTGAGTTGCAACAAGAATAAGATAAAAAAATCTAGATATCCATGATGAGAATATTTTTTTGTTATTGTAGATTGATGTGCGGTGAAGGGAGACAATGAGTTGAGAGAAAGAATTTGCAGAAGGGGAAGATGTTTTTCATATTGACGTATATAGAAGATGAGGACAATAGAGTTGAGAGTGCAACACAGATGGATTTGCATTGGATATTTGTAGATGTGGGTGAGTTACCTCATAGAATGAGGGCATGCTTCCTTAGAACCTGGGGAATCTGATGCATTAGCATATCGATCATCCTGGAGATGACACGATGAAGGTAGTTATGAGGAAGTTATAGAGTTGTTACAATAATGATTTGTTACTACAGGATGTGAATGAGATAGACTGGTTGGAGTAACACAAGGTGTGTAGATCGATTGAATGCTACATAGTTGCAACATTGGGGCAACTGAGAGTGCTTCTATAGAATGGACAAGTGTGTGGATAATTTTGTTGTAGAAGGAAAGTTTTTATAGTAGTGATTGGTTGCACTGGTTGAGAATGGATGCTCTACAGGGAGTATACAAATTACTACAAATCCGAATAATTCTCTATATTTGCAGCAATGGGCTAGTTGGTAACGTTGTTATAGTATGGACAAGTGCGTGGTCATTTACATTGTAGAGGAAATATATTAAAGAAGAATTTGTATATGTTATGACTCAGGAGGAGCACATTGTTGGAATGAAGCTGGAAAGGACACACGGGAGATGAAGAATCACTGCGAGAAAGGACAAAGAAGAATATGGAAGATCAAAGGGTTGAAGAGCACTTGGGAAACTGAAGCATAAATTTTCTTGGAAGAATAAAACACAACATCAAAGATATTGATGCAGGATTTTTTAGAACCGAGAGGAGGAGAGATCATTTGATAGTAGAGAGAAGTTTATTAGGTTTTCATGGCATCTAGCCTAGAAACCCAACAAATATTGTAAGCTCACATATAGCCAATGATTCGTTGCATTATAATATGCACGAATGAATAAAAGAGTTTGGTTTTATACATTTACCCTTTTTGTGTGTGCATGTGAATGAATTCCTATAGGATGTTATGTGTTGTGTTCTTTATATAATTATGTTTGGTTTAATGTATTACATGAATGGGTAAATCTTGTAAATAGTAATGTTGTATGATATGGCTATGAAGGTGACACAAGTGTGTGGATGGCCGTGTTGGAAATTGTGGTCTCCCATAGGGAGGATTAGTGCTCTAGTTCTATGATCATTCAATATTCTTTCTGAGTACAAAATATGTGAATAGAAAGAATATGAAATGGGGAGTGTTTTTCATAGAAGGTGTATTGTAAGAGGAGACATATTATTGTCAGTGGTGAGTTGCAACAAAGTATTATGATAGCAAAGATATATTGTGAAATATGTGTTGCAACAACGGGATGTGTGTTGTAGTAGTATGCAAATTTCAACAATAGGTGAGTCATGGTAGGAGTTGAGTTGCAGTAGAAGGTGAGATACAACAAAATATATGTTGCAAAATAGATGTGTTTCTGCCACAGGGTGTATGTGTTGCAACAAGATGTAAGTTGCAGTGTGAGGATGGTTGAGTTGCAACGAGTTGCAACAGAATTTTTTTTGCAGAAGAAACATGTTATTGCAATAGGGTGTGTGATGAAACATGATGTAAGTTGCAACATGAGAATGGTTGAGCTACGACTCAAGGTGAGTTGCAGAGAGTCACAATAGAAGATCAGTCATGGCAGGAGGCGAGTTGCAACAAGTGAATATGTAGTAGACTGGTGATTTTGTAACATCTATTGTGGTGGTACATGGAAGAAAAAATGGATATGTGGGAGGTAGAGGTACAACCCAAGGAGTTATGGAATGATCAGGTGAAAGGAAGGAAAATGTAGCAATGACTTGTGGCATTATGGAAGTTGCGATTCTTATTACGCACACATGAAAATATATTCTTTTGTGAACATACTTTGATGGTGGGAGGTGGATGCCCTCTGCATCAGTATGCATGCTTATCTAGATCTTATAGTGATATGTTGTTTACATGATATATAGATGGATGTACATACAATTAACATCCTCCATCTCATGGAATGCCAAGTACAAACTTAAACATCAATACATCAAATAAAAACATGACATTGTATACTTGCTACAAATACAAAGCATGTTTCACATTACCATATGGTCAACTTTGCAAGTTAATTCCACATAATTCACAAACCTTTTCCTTGTTTGTCCTCCATCATTTGATCTTCATCTACTGTCACAAGAATTCACGAGAACTCTCACCATCTTCCCTTAGACCAAGATTTCATCTCTATGGGCTTCATCCTTGAACTTGTTTTCTCCTTCATTTTGTACCTTCACAAAATTGATCATCGGTGAACATATAAAAATAAATCCATCTACCAAGGTACATGGGTACCATCCATCATACTCGCTAGTTCTCTAAGAACCATTTTCACCTACATGGTTCATCAACATGTTAAACTCACCCTTAATCATAAATTAGTCCCAACCATATTACATTTCTAAAGTAATTCACCCATTCCCCCCTTAATTGAATATTCAACTTCTTTGATTCAACATCAACCTAGCATATGAGTACACATGTCACCCTCGTATCTATCCTTAATTATTTCACAACTTGATGCCACATCTTCTCTATGCATAAGAGGGGTAAACTCTACATGATTCCATGTTCTATCATGCTAATGCATGTATGATATAGGTGGATATCATTGGCCACCCACCTATTCCATCTATCTCATAACAGTCTTCTGGCAATTTACTATTTTTAGCATTTTTTCAATTCCTAAACTTTCAGGGCCATTTTGAGGGCCTAAATGAATTCTTTTCAGGATTGAACACCTCAATGATAGCCAAATTCTCTTATTTATCCCCAAAAATGAATCTCCTCGATTATATATTTCCAATGAGCTATCGTGCACCCCAAACATAGATCGTATGCCAAAGTTACGCCCCCAGGAAGTTGATACACCAAACTACCCAAAACGGGGTCCAAAAAACTATTGGCTTTTCATCTTTCGGAGTTATGGTTTTGGATTTTATTTATGTTAAAAAGTCCTTGGAGCCTCATTGTAACAATCATCTCCTTATGAATGTGAGTAGTCGTCACATCTCTTGTCACTCTCTGTTTCTACAGTTTTGTACATTCCGGTCATTAATAGAAATTGTGTATTACCGTATCTTTATGTTTATGGTTGTATCTTTGATATATTTATGTTATATTATTATATATCTAAGATATATATGTACATTTATTTATTATATCTCCACTCTCATTTCGTGTCGAAAATAATCTGCATGAGTGGTATTGACGCAAGCTGCTCTTGATAATTTTTTCAGTGCATGTCTCCGACGAGCTCTGAGTATATCAAGTTGTGTCTCAAGCTTATCTTTCTTAAGGAAAATTACTCTCACATGCCCAAGAAACCCTCCATAGTGGAAGAAAATAAAAATGACAGAGAAGGCGATTATATTAATCTGCTACATGAGCAAGCTCTCACACGACAAAGGGACGAAATAATGGAGAATTTTTCCCACATCCTTCAACACCTGTCGATAACAATAGGTGCATCTTCATAAAGCGACCACTTTGGAGGCACATCTCCTTTCAGGGTACAAATTAATTTTGAAATTCCCATATTTGAAGGACAGACAGATGTGGATGCCCTAGAAAAATGGTTAAATCTACCAGAAGGCTATTTCTTTGTTCATCATTTCTCCGACAGGGAAAATATCACCTTCCAACTACTTAAGTCTCTCCCCCATGTCAAACATTGGTGGGAAAATTATTGGGAGAAATGTTCCATAGAGGAGTCTGCAATATATGGGGCCAAGCCTACTTGGGACTTTTTTGTGGATGCGTTCAAGGAACAATATTACCTTGTTTGAAACTATGACAACTAGTACATGAGATGGACCACACTACGGCAAGAGAGGGGCCAAGTAATGCTAGATTTCACCAATACCTTCCATACCTTGCACACCAAGATGGGTATCAAAGACTTTGAGTGACATCTAGTTCTGAAATACCAAGGGGCTATACACAAATACATCTAAACTAAAATGGATTTTCTAGACATCTCATCACCGAGTGTTGCTTATCAATATATTGTTAAAATCAAGCATAAATTTAAGAACAAGAACAAGTGGGAGTTCGGGTCTACAAATCCGTAACAATGAAAGTATGGTGAAGATGACCCTAACAACTAGCCTTCAGAAAACTAGTCCAAGCCATAGGAAAATAAGGGTAACGAAAAGATGAAGAAGGACACTGGAAAATGGTGTGATTTCCACAAAAGTCCCTGGAAAAAAATCGATGCATGTCACTCAAAAAATTCATTGGTGGCCGAGATCAAAGACAAGTATCCGAACCCTAATTCAGAATCTGATTCAGAAAATACTAGTAGAAGAGAGATCATCAATGTAGACCCCACCGCTATTGTCACGACTGCAAAAATTCAACCATAAGAACTAATAGATCCTAAAGAGGGGGAGCACCTCTTCCATTCATAGATGTGGGTGAAGGGGAATCCATTTCATTTCATTGTTGATAGAAGAAGCCAAAAGAACCTCATCTCAACATAGATCATCAAACAGTTGGGATTTTCGACAACACCACACCAACAACCATAAAACATCAGGTGGATTCTCCAAGGACGAGATCTTTGTGCCAACCAATAAATTGTCATATGGCATCTAGCCCTTCAAGGATGAAGTATTATGTGGTGTTTCCCCATTTGATGTCTGTGATGTTATTTTTGGCCAACCATATATGTGGAAGAACCATGTTATTTATGAGTCTCAACCCCATAATGTAATTATTACTCTTGGGGGTCATCTATACAATATACCAAAGGTAGTTCCAACTACTATCCCACCTAAAGCGTTTCTCAAGGTAGTATATCATACTACAAAATTTATCTTCTTCACATTATGCTCAAAAGGTGAAAAGAAGAACACCACAACCATTGCAGCCTCAGTCCAAGCACCTATTGTCTAGAAGAAGAAAATAAAAAATATTGAAGTGAAGGTTAAGGATTGCTAATGCACAAATTCATCTCATATAGCCATACTAGTTAAAACGGTCCAACCCTTCCAACCACAGGTTCGTGACAACCTTCAACGAGCTAAGAAACACAACTTCTCTGGCAAGACAAGTCTCTCATCAAGATGCAGTTTCAACAAATGCTTTTCCCTCTCCCCCAGGAACTTGACACAATGGAGACCATTTGTTTTTAAGGAGGGAGGATTGATCCAGGTGGATATCGATGACCACCCACCTATTCCAACTTTCTCAAAATAGTCTTCTAGAAATTTACTAGTTTAGCTTTTTTTTGGTTCCTAAACTTTCAGGGCCATTTTGAGGGCCTAAATGATTTTTTGGGGGGATCAAGCACCTAAATGATAACCAAAGGCTTTGATTGAGCCCCCAAAATGAATATCCTTGACAATACCTTTCCAACGAGCTATCGTGCGCCCCAAACATAGATCATATTCCAAATTTATGCCCCCGAGAAGTTGATACACCAAAACTACCCAAAACGGGGTCCACAAAATTGTTGGCTTTTCATCTTCCAGGGTTAGGGTTTTGGATTTTCTTTATGTTAAAAATTCCTTGAAGCATGATTGTAACAATCATATTCTTTTGAATGTCAGTATCCATCACATCTCTTCTCAGAGATGAGCTGCCACCATTCTAGTGAGTATTTCACTCTATATTTCTACAGTTTTGTACATTTCGCTCATTAATAGAAATTGTGTATTATTGTATATCTATGTTTATGGTTTCATATCTGATATATTTCTATTATATTCTTATATATTAGAGATATATCTATATATATATTTATTATATCTCCACTCTCATTTTGTGCCAAAAATAATCCGGATCAATGTAGGCATGAATAACATGGATTACACAACACCTAGGGAAATCAACTTGCCTATGGTGAAGGTTACAACTTGGGCCAATAAACTCTAAGGTTTCTGGTACCAGTGAACATGCACCCTCACTTCTCACATATTCATTGTTACATTATTTCAACTCAAGTGAAAAAATCATTCAAAATTCTTTACAACAACACAAAGATTACCATTTCTCCTAGTTATCAATTATATACCCAAACAATATAATCCCACTAACATCATTCTCATATCATCACCATCTCTAGTGATTTTATTCTTCATATGCCTTCTTTTTTCTGGATTTTTCACATCTTTATTTAGTATTTTTCTTAGATTTCCATACTTACCCTATTATTTGTTAGATTAATAAATTCTAACAAAATAACTTCTATGTAATGTTGAGGTCACAAAGCACAATATGATTGCTCACTTTAATGAAACCAAGACTTATAAGTCAAACTTATAAATTAAAATGATAGATTATCAATATTACTAAGACAACGAACAAATTATCATCACAATTAAGCAACAGTTCAACACATTAACCATGCTTTCATGTGAGACACTCAAGCTTACTAAAAATAGAAGCTTCCATGGAAACTCTAAGTTTCTCGTCCACTTGACGTTGGACCTTCTACGTTGCATCCATGGATTCTTTTATATTTGATGACCACTAGGGATCAAATTTGAAAGGAAGGGTTATATTTTGAATTAAAGGGCTAACTTTATTGTAACCCTTCTAAATTGATAGGTTAAAATAAAATATTCTTTTCATATGAAAATGAAAAAAATTAAAATTTCACCCATAAAAATCAAGTCATGAAAAAAATCGTTCCTTCAAACAAAATCGTCGAAGAGCACTGGGTATCATATCACCAATTTATTTTTTGAATGCATGGGATGAACAATATGGACTAACTGAACAATGAATATATGGTGCAAAATTCTTTTATGATGCAGAGAGATGAAATTCAAATTCAGGAAGCATATTATACTAGAAACATTGCTTGGCCTTCGATGTTGTAGTATTTGCATAGATTCGACAAGACATCATAACTTGAAGGGAAAAGGAAATACAATTAATAAATAAAGTAATAAGTATTAAGTATAAGTCATTAAGTAGGAAGTTATAACTATTGAAGGGGTTTGATTCTAAACCAAGAAATACTGAATTTTATAATGAATGGTCATTACGATTTATAAAGAAAAAACTGTGGATTAAAATAAATTTTAATTCAATGACATCTATTGAACCATACATGAATTTCTAAATATATCCGGTAATTTTCATTTTAATGTTCTAGATAAAGATAAAATTACATATATACTCTAAACCAAATTAGGAAATAATTAATATAATAAAATTATATAGACACTTTGAATCAAATAATGAATATTTGATATACACCTGTATCAATTTGAAGGATTTATCTAAATCCTCGATTAATATAAATGTACAGTAATGGGTTCTTAGAATGACTATATGGTATTATAACATGAGACACAAAATTGTTTTTTGCCAATTGCTTTAGCCTAATCTATAATTTGGTTTCAAAAATTATGGTAAGTGTTCAAAGAAATTTTAAATAACCACAAAAAAGTTAGGAACAATAACTAAATGCACCCAACATCAGAGGGATTTAAACTGGAATTTTGATTCTCCTTTCAAGGCTTAATTACAATATAATATCATCAATATTATGAAACTTGAAATATGGGATTTGGAATACTTAGGGGAATTGGTAACGATGATGGTATCTGACTCGTGTGACACGAGGTCAAATCTCGTCGGCTACCTTATAACCCCTAGGGAAAACCACACTGCTCGCAAGCATGGCCTCTAGATAAGATGAGGTTTGAACTCATGACCTGCTTAGCAGCACAAACACCTTAAAAACATATTCGTTGGCCACTAGACCACACCCCTGCAGGCTTAAAGGTATGCGAGCTTGGCATAGTTAATATTTTTTCCGCGACTAGACCACATCCTTTCTCGGGTTTGAGCACAAGACCTGACCTTCGTTGCGAGAACGACTTTACCATCCAGCCACCTCTGTCGACCTTTGGGATTTTGAATACTTAACTATAAAATTAAATCTCAATCCTTTTTCCAAATAAGCCACATGAGGAAAATATCAAAACCATGAAGGACTTGTACTAAGTATATATGATCTCTCTCACTAAAATATTCATTTGAAACCTAGGATTCAACAGAGAGAATAATTTCAGAAGGTGCCATTATTAAGAAGGCGAGTTTCACATAAATGGATTTGATAATAGGTCTAATGAATGGTTTGGATGGTGGTCTATCTATCATAGATAGGAAGGCTTGAAGGTCAGTAATACACATATTAATCATGGATTGGAAAGAGGATACAAAGGATGATACACCTATTAGAGAACGCATCGCAACTTGGAACCCAAAATGGTTTTGCAAAAATGACAAATGTCAAAGTTTGCTAGCAAAAATAACACTACAAGTAAGAAGGGGTTACAAGCTTTGCGGTTCTATAAACTGTTAAGGTTTTTCTTGAAAGGTAAACCAAGATGTGCAAAAGATCTTGAGTTTACAATGTAAACAAATGATAAATTTGAATCGGTCGAGCAAACTCTAAGTTAAGGAAGAGAGAAAAGATGAGTTCTCAAAATCAATAGGGACAAATAAGAGAGACAAGAAACTAATATTAATATATTAATATATACAGGCTACAAATATTAGAAATAAATAAATAATATTAAATTAATAATACACTTACTCTACAGAAAAAACTCTGGCCAATTAATACTAGAGAAGAAACCCACTGCAATCAATAGACTTGTTGTGAAGAAAGGTCTGGCTCTTACTGTGCAGAAGAAACACATTAAATAAACATGTGGAGAAGAAACCCATGCCTCTTTCTATGCAAAAGATGAAAGGTGTTGAATCCTTATTAATAAGATGGGCATTCTTCTCGTGCTTCTTGCTATGCAAAATATGGAAGGTGTTGAATCCCTATTAATAATATGGGCATCGGGTAGTGGGTACCATGAAAACATATAATGTAGAAGATGGTACTTGCACAACATGACAAGAAGACCTACCAATAGTTATGAAGAAGTTTTGTTCTTAAATCCACATAGCAATATAACTCATGATTTGATCTTCAATCTATGCGGCTTCAATAAAATAATATACATTCATGCATGAGCTCCATAAAAAGTGTAATAATTTTTTCTTTGAACTAATTGTCAGTTGTTGCTAAGATATATGGAAAAATGACAAATAAAAGAAAAAAAACTTATAAAAACAATAAAATAATAAAAAGTAGGACGTATTAAAGAAAGTTTCCAACCCATTAAAACAATGAAAAACATAACATATTAATAAATTTTAATTTTCCTTTCATTCTAAAAATTATAAAATAATTTTTATTTCCTCAATTTTGATAGTTCTTGAATAGCAATGAAAACCTCAATTTTGATAGTAGATATGGGCACCATGTGCACCATCTCATCAAGATTCAACACATCAAGATTAGAATGGTGGATAATGGATTCTCTTTTCCACCCCTTCAGCCAACAACTCTCTCATCCCTGCATTTCACCACCATGATCTACCTACTGCCAACAATTTCCACCATGATAGTGGATACCACATATTCTTTCAAGCATTGCTCGCCCATTTTCCAAGTGCTCTTTATCGATTAGACTGTTGTATGTATCTGGAAGCCCCATCGCTCCCACTGTCAATATGCTTGTACAAAACATTGTCGAGGCTAGGGAAACATTCCATCCTAACCACCCTAGGTTTTGTTTGTGACATAGTTTATTAGGTTAGCTGCAAGGATGTCGATTGTTGTGAACAATTAGAAGTCTATATTAAGCGCTCCTCTTAATCTAACCGGGGCCATTTCTAAAAGATACACTGGAACCGAGAGTATGCAACACGCAAAGCATGGGGTCTGACACAAATTTTTCTCACTGCTTCCCATCTAGCCAAAACTGTGGACTGAATATTTGAAGAGCAAAAAGCGTGGACTGAAGATTGGAAGATTGAGAGCGTAGGGACTCCATTTGTTGGCACCGACACTGCTTCTACTATTATCATTGCTTCTCTTTCTGTATATGGATGTCATGGTTTACCACGGATTTGTGTATACTATAGGCATCTCTTCTCAGTGATAGTTCCTCCACGTTGGACAGTATCCATCAGTAAAAGATTGGACGACAACCAGGAGAACCTACCCGCGACGAGTCTTCTCTAAATGGTGACTTCTTCTATCATGACAGCTCACTCACACAGTGGATGAGTCTTACGAAATTGGATCCTATTATTCCTTTGACCGACGGTTTCTTATTGTTGGCAGTGTTTCCATGTCACATGCTGGCACCTCTCCTTCCACGTAGCAACTACATCGATTACAACAAATAGATGGAAAAACATCTCTCTCTACTCTCACAAGCTTCCATGCCCTTCTGTGAGGGAGTGAGGGAGTCAATTCTAGACCATCTCCAATACCCTGAAAGGAAATGGAAGAGTAAATATTCCTACACACCACAAATTGGGTGACATACAATACATATTAATACATCATCTTCCTCACTCCAGGTTATTAATCAATTAGTTGTGTCATGTGTGTTAGCGATGATGCCTAATCTTGTAGGGAACATTTGACTAGCTTCCCTGGATCCAAATGAAGATTTGAAAGCACCATTGGAAATCTCAGGATTTTTATATGTCGATCGACTATTTAAGCATGCAAAACGGACTCTCCATGACTATGAAATTTGATTTTTCTCAAGGTAGTTTATTTCTGTAAAATCTTCCTTTTCGGTGGTTTAGGTGAACAAGACGACTGTTCATTAACCACCGAAAGCAGTGCTTTCGGTAGTTAACCCACCATAAGTCTTCTATGTTAACCACCGAAAGCCTGTAATGACCAGAATACTTGAAATTTCGCCCAGATCAGGAATTTTCGAATCAGAATGAGATAAAACCTCTTGGAATAGACAGGTGGTGAATTGTCAAGTCAAATCCAACAGTTATTTTTGACAGATTGTGGAAAGAGGAGGTGTTTCAAAGGTTTTTGATATCTTTGACAAAGACATAAAATCAGGACACTTTGCCACCTCAACAGATT
>SNQJ01S0086195.1:0-12486 GCA_010110895.2 Picea sitchensis | reverse complement strand
AGGTACATCATATTTATGTACTGGTAATATTGATTCTTCTATATATTTATCTTATACAGGAGTGGATACAATGTTGTGGCATCATAGGATTGGAAACATGAGTGAGAAGGAGATGAAGATACTTCACAAGATAAATGTGTTTCTAGATCTTAAACAAATTGATTTGGATTTATGTGAGCATTGCGTTTATGGAAAACAAAAGAGAGTCAGATTTCTTATAGTCGAAAAAGAAAAGAAGAGTGAAAGGTTAGAACTTGTGCATACAGATGTATGGGGACTAGCTCAGGTATCATCTCTTGGTGCCTCTCATTATTATGTTACTTTTATTGATTATGCAACTAGAAAAACTTGGGTTTATTACATTCGACAAAAATATGATTTTTTTGATACTTTTAAGAAATCAAAATATTTGGTTGAGAATGAGACAAGAAAAAGGTTGAAGTGTCTCAGATCAAACAATGGAGGGGAATGTTGTAGAAAAGAGTTTGATGATTATTCTTCATACCATGGGATTCGTAGAGATAAGACAGTTCCAGGAACACCACAAGAAAATGGTGTGTCAGAAAGGATGAATAGGACAATCATGGAGTGTGCAAGGAGTATGATATTGCATGCTAGGTTTCCCTTATAGTTTTGGGTAGATGTTATAGATAATGTTGTTTACTTAAAAAATAGAGGACCTTCAAACTCTTTGAATGGTGGAATTCCATAGGAGGCACATATAGGTAAAAAGGTAACGATTATTTTTTTAAGACTTTCAGTTGTGAAGAATTTGACCATATTGATAAATAAAATAGAACAAATCTTGAGGCAAAATCCAAGAAGTCTACCTTTATTGGATACAGTGTTAGTGATTTTGGTTATCTCTTATGGGATTATGAAAATTGAAAAATCATTAGGATTCGATATGTCATATTCAATGAGAAGGTCATGCACAAAGATTAGTTGTAGGGAAAGATACAAGAAAAAGAAAAACTAGAATACACAATGCTTGATGAGATCACTAAAAAAGAAATTCCAAAGGTACCAGAAAATAAAAATGTACAACAATAGGAACAAAATGTACCTCAAACTCCTTCAAGTGTTGTTATAACATATACCATGTTAAGTAGACCCCATAAATGATACTCTCCTTCATTGTATTATTTATTGTTCAATGATTCTGGTGAACCAAAATGTTCTGAAGAGGCAATGCAGGTAGACACTAAAAAGAAGTGGGAGCAATGAATGAAAGAGGAAATGTATTTATTGGTAAATAACCAAATTTGGGACTTGGTTCAGTTGCCTACATGAAAAAGAGCATTGTAGAATAAATGGGTTTACAAGTTGAATGAAGAACATGGAGAAAAAAAGAGGTACAAGGCTAGACTTGTTGTAAAGGGGCTTGCACAAAATAAAGGTATAGATTTTGATGGAACATTTTCTCCTATTGTTAAAATGACTTCAATTAGGACTATTTCAATTCTTGTGGAAGTAGAAGATTTGCATCTTGAACAGTTGGATGTAAAAACAAATTTTCTCCATGGGGATTTGGAGGAAGATATTTATATGCAGTAGCCATAGGGGTATGAGGTCAAAGGAAAGGAGAATTTGGTATGCAAGTTGAAAAAGAGCTTTTATGGCCTAAAGAAAGCTCCAAGGAAGTGGTATTTTAAGTTTGATAGGTTTATGACAAAATAAGGTTATAGTAGATGTCATTATGATCATTGTGTTTATTTTAAAAGGCTAGAAAATGGAAGCTATATTATCTTGTTATTATATGTAGATGACATGATTGTTGTAGGGTCTAATATGCAGGATATAAATTTTCTCAAGAAGAAATTAGATAATTCATTTGTGATAAAGGATTTGGGTGCTGCAAAGAAAATCCTTGGTATGAGAATAACAAGAGATGGGGAAAATCGTAAATTGACATTGTCTCAGGGTGAGTACATAGAGAAGGTGTTGGATAGGTTTAGAATGTAGAATGAAAAAACAATTAGTACACCTTTGTCCAACCATTTCAAATTAACTAAGAAAATGTGTCCCAAGACACATGAGGATATAGAATACATGTCTAGGGTCCCTTATTCATTAGCAATTGGTAGCTTGATGTATGCAATGGTTTGCAAAAGACTAGATATTGCACATGGAGCTGGGACTTGTGAGTAGGTATATGAACAATCCAGGTAAAGAAAATTGGGAGGAAGTAAAATGGATTCTCAGGTATTTGAGAGGTAATGATACTCATGCATTATGTTTTAGAGGTTCAAACACTATTCTACATGGATATATTGATTCATATATGGTAGGTGATAAAGGTAGCAGGAGGAGCACCACGAGATATGTTTTTACTATAGGTGGAACAACAATAAGTTGAATTTTGAAACTGGAAAAGTTTTTTACAATTTCAAAAATAGAAGCAGAGTATGTTTCTGCTACAGAGGCTAGTAAATAAATGATTTGGTTACAGAGGTTTATGGGGGAATTGGGAAAGAAGAAGGATAATAGCAGGTTGTACTTTCATAGTGATAGTTCCATTCATCTTGCAAAGAAATCATCCTTTCATTCAAATACTAAGAATATATAGCTCAGGTACCATTTCATATGATTCATCTTGGAATATGGACATTTGAAGTTGGAAAAGATACATACTAGCTAGAATCTTGCAGACATGTTAACAAAGGGAGTAATTGTTGGAAGTACGACTATCGTTACACCAAAAATCATAGGTGATTCGTAAACTCACCACCACTATATTTCAAGGATCCACGAGAGGCGATTAGTCCCTTGTCACGATACACTGGGGAGAGATGACTACTTGCAATTTTGTGCAACAATATCCCCCTCAGTGCGAGCCGAGTGTGTATCGAACTCGTGACCTCTAGCTATGATACCAATTGTTGGAAGTACAACTGTCATTACACCAAAACCTGCAGGTGATTGGTAAATTCACCACTGCCACATTTCAAGGATCCACGAGAGGCGATTATTCCCTTGTCACGATACACTGGGGAGCACTGACTACTTGCAATTTCGTGCAACAGTAACTAGGGAGAAACTGAGTTCCTGCTCAGTTTCAGTTGGTCTTCAAGCATGATTGATGCAGGAGAATTTCCATCAGCAATTAAAGAATCTAGATGGAGGACAACRCAGCACCGAACGCRCAGATTTTAAACTATTTTTGACTACCAAGTAGGGCACGTCATCCTATTTTGAAAGGATTGTAATTTAAATATTTTAAATGTTTCGAGGCATGAGCCATTACATAAGGCTGTCGAGATTGTAATCATMTTAATTATCAGATAGAGTTGTATAGATACTGAGTATCAACTCATATTTGAATTTAATTTCCATCCAATGTAATGGTCCTTAGTATATGACTGTAATAACTATGATAGGATAAAACTAAGGTAGTCTAGAGGGAAGGCTCGAGAATCCCCTCGATGTATAAATATATGTATTGTATTCTCAAATGAGGCCGCTGAATGTTATTTTTATTGATGTTGAGAGATTTGTTGAAACTTATGAAGAGTTGCAGAGAGTTGTATGAGTCCATGTACATATTTTGTTGAATGAACACAAGAAGAAAGGTTTGATCCCAAATGTATGGTGTTGTGTTCATCTGAATTATTTGAGTACATGTGATGTTTCTTTACGGTCTCTGAGTTTTATCTGTTTATGTATATTTTATGCATGGATATGTTTTTCATGGTTAAGTGTGGAAATATTTGAATGTTTCTATAAGTTTCAATTGTTTTCTCTTCTAAGATTCATGGTGCAAGGAGTGCATAAAGCCTGCAAAGAGTGTGTAAGACGAGTCGATATAGACTTTGAAGCTGAGGAGAGATAATGTAAATTTAGAGTGCAAATTTGTTTAGTTGAAGTGCAGAGAGTTCACGGTTTCTTAGAGGAGAGAAAACATTTGAGAAGAATCGTGCAAGGAGTGCATCGGGAAAACACTTTCTTTAAGTGTTGAAGAAGTTTTGAAGGGGATGAGCATAAAGAGTCTGTGAGGAGATTTTATTAGAAACCTATAAGTCTAAAATTCATTGGAATTTTCAGGGGCGCAAGGAGTGCACCAGAGGTCTGAAATACCTCAAGGAACAAAGCTTAGGAGAGATAATGAGCACAAGAGTTCAGCAAGAGGGACTTAGAAAATTTCTATGTCAAAAGCTTCAAAGTATAGAGGAGTGTACAGGAGGGCGCCAAAGATCTTATTTATCTCCTGCAGTCAAGATCAGGAAGGATAACAGTCAAAATATTCAAGGAGGAGAGGATTTTCTTGTTTTAAAAGTTGAACAACTGAGATTTGTTTGGGAGTATCGAGGGTCTTTTGTCACCTTTAGATATGAAGAAGCAGTGTGGGGTTTAACCCTATAAGTCTTTAAGATTTCACACATTTGGAGAAGTCATGGATCTATTTCAAAGGAGAAGTTATCGAGGATCGAAGATCTATAGTCAAGATCCATTCAGGAGGTTGTCGGAGAGAGGGAAGTCATTGGATCAGGAGGATCCGCATGAGGTTTAATCAGTGAAGTCCTTCAAACTTCGTACATTCATAATATTTGGTGTGTCAAGAAATCAAGACCCCCAAAGTGAATTGTGGTTTTCCAAAGTCTAAGGACATGTGTCAGTAAATCTTGTACTCTAGTGGATTAGCACTTTAAAATAAGTTAGGAGCAGAGGAACCCCTGAAGTCCCAGAGACCTGGAGTTCATCTGGGTTTTCCATTGGAGAAGACATTCATTGACAGATTAGAAAGTTCAAAGGATAGTCACTCCAAGAAAATAGAAGGAAGCATAGTTGATCAGGACCATTGATCACATGGAAGACACATGGTAAAATATCTAGAGGTCTGACACTCCAGGGAAATAGAGCATAGTGTTGTTTGGAGAGCGTAGTGTTGTTTGGACTCCTGAAGGAAAGAGTCAATCCTAATCATTCATTGGGGAGGATGTATGGTGCGAGATCCTACAGTTCAGTGACATGGCACTTCGACAATTTTATGTTGTTGTGTAGACAGAGAGAAAATCCCCGGAGCTTCAAAGGCATCCTAGCCATTGATCTATAAGGGGACACGTGGAGGAAGGATAATTTTTTGGCATTTCGAAGTTGGGAGACACAAAAATTTATGTTATTTGACAACCAATGGAAATTGTTGAAGCCCGAAGGGAATTGATCTGGACTGTCCATCGATCGAAGCATTGTGGACCATCGTTTTGAGACTCGGGGAAATTATCTTTTTGGCGATCTGGGAGATTTCTGGAAAAGGTGTTGTGAAGAAACTGTTCAAGCCTAGAAAACGTAATTTGATCCATTGATATAGATGCTCATTGTAGATTGTTGATATAGCCACTTAGTGTTCAATAGTTCATGTAATTTGTGTTGGGGGATAAGAGGATAGAAAATTCCTGAAAATTTTGGAGGAAGAAGTTTTGACCCATGGTTTTGGCCCTCGATATTCGGGGATGATTTTACACTGCTTGGGGACTCCTGAAGATGAAAATTTGCGTTCGAGAAGAATTTTTTTAGGACCTGTGGATTGAGATTTTGGGCTCAGAAGGAGCCCGTGAGCTAATTTCAGTGCCCAACTAGAATGATCCTAGACAGGGAGGTCGCACGGACCCTATGAGTGGGTGGGGTCTGCATCAAGTGGTATCAGAGCCATAATTAAGCTCTATAAGAGAAGAAGATATCTTGGAATCATACCACCAATAATACGTAAGGACATACCTGTAGCAAATCCAGCCATGGAAGAAGAAATGAGGCAACTCCGTGTAAGATTAGACACCACAGAGACAGTATAAACAAGAGAACCTGATGTTGGTGACATCAATGAAGTTGAGAGTGAAGAGATGTAAGTTGAAGGAGATATAGAAGGAGACGTTGCAAATGAAATCTTGTTAAAAGTTGTTGCACAAAGGTCCCAAATTGTCCATCTAAAAGTACCTGACATAGACATAAATATGATCATTCTAAATGATACGACTCATATGAATGTTATAATAACTAACAATCTATCATAAAATATGGAAAGATGACACAAATTGGACAACCCAAACTCAAAATTTAATCCATAAACAATCATTTCCACTTAATTAAAAGAAGTTTGGTAGTAAATTTTACTAAAAGTGGAAAGATGTTAAAAAGAAAAAAATGTCATAGAAAAACCAAATTCAAAAACAAATTATATATTTGTTATTCTCTTTTCAACAAAATACTTTATTAATTTTTATATATATTAAAAGAAAAACTTAAAAACACAAACCACAAGTCACAAAATCATTCATTACACATTGTTATCACTCCAGGAAACTCTCCTAGGCTGTAAGTCGGAGATGCCTCGTAACTCACTCTTTTGGGAACTATTTTCTTAATAATGGATGTGTTTTTTGGATCAAGATGAATATCTGAAACTCTGAGTTATATTCTCAAGACAGTCTTAACTATAATCATGCTACACAAGGCCTTCAAGAGCTATTGTCAGATAGGTTTGAATAATTGTTATTCTCTTTTCAACAAAATACTTTATTAATTTTTATATATATTGTAAGAAAAACTTAAAAACACAAACCACAAGTCACAAAATCATTCATTACACATTGTTATCACTCCAGAAACTCTCCTAGGGTCGTAGTTCGGCTCCTCGCGAACTCACCTCTTTGGGAACCATTTTCTTAATAATTTAATCTTTTCGACGATGAATATCCAAACTCGAAAGGGCCTCTCAAGACAGCCTTAACTATAATCATATGCTACTACAAGGCCTTCAAGAGCTATTGTCGGATAGGTTTGAATAACAGGTGGATGAGAAAAATAAACTAAATCCGTAAATATTACATAAAACCATATATATATGATAGGTCAACAACCAGCTGCATTGTTATGGATTCTACGAATAACCAAAAGTGGGTGATGACAAGCAATTGTGGTCATTAAACGAGACAAAAGAATTAATTCCCAATTCCATAAGAGCAGATAGATAAAGAAGGTCTCCATATCACATAAGAAAGAATCTCATAGTTGCTATATTAAAGAAAAGTGTCTTTCATACAATAACAATAAGATCTAGAACTCAAAATCGAACCCTTGGTTCATATTCCATCCTAAGCTTTATATCTTTGGTAAGTAGTTCTAAGATCCTCAAAACAAGGATCAAATCTACCAGCATAGTAACTCAAAATTAGCTTGCAAAGATGTGGGATGATCCTAAAATGAGGTCAATCCTATATTTCATGCTCTTCTCTCTCCTTGATTGTTGGTGAAGTGCGTGGAGGGCTCCAAGGGCGAAATGATGACTCCAAGAGAGGCAAATTCGAATCTGCTGAGGTGGAAAAGTACCGCGATTTTATGTTCACAAAGATATCAAAACCTTTGAAACACCTCCTTTCCACCATTTGTCAGAACTAACTATTGTGTTGGACTTGATAATTCAACACATGTCCATTCAAAGAGGTTTTATCTCATTCAATACCAAAATTCCCCGATCTCACAAATTTCTGGTGACATTTGGTCACTTACAAGCTGGCATAATAACATAGAAGACTCTCGTATTAATCCACTGAAAGCACCGCTTCTATGGTTAATGAACATTTGTCTTGTTCGCCTAAACCACCAAAAAGGAAGATTTTACAGAAATAAACTGCCTTTGGGAAAATCAAATTTCACCATGGAGAGTCCGCTTTGCATGCTTAAATAGCTACCCTGACATATACATCCCCGAAGCTTCCAATGGTGCTTTCAAATCTGTATTTGGAGCTAGGGAAGCTGAATTTTTTTTTCCTACAAGATTAGGCATCATTTGTTTTCAAAAATGCCAGTGCGTTATTGGTCGCTAACACCGTCTTAACCGATGTATACCTGAGGTCTCTAAGAACCTAGCTGATCTCTTTGCGGCTCTTTTAGTATTGGGCCATGGAGTCATTCCACCTTTTCGGTGGTTAATGAGCACAATAATGCTCGCCTAAACTATCGAAAATAGAAACTTACCCAAAAATCAAAACTTAATGAATCTCGATTACCTATAAGAGTACAAAGACCTCAGGGTTTGCTAGACAAAGATCCTCTCTCTTCTTACAACGGTTCCAATTCTCAGTATGAGGTCAACAGGCACATCCGCCATGACTATCTTCCATGATTTGGAGAGAAATGAGGATTTTCACCAATCGCATATTTCAGCCTTCCAGAAACATAATGAGGAAACCAAGTCGCACCACCACTAGCATTTTCTATAAGGTATAGAAGAAGGATCAAGGACTATAGTAAAACAAAGATCCACTGAATTGTATGAACACCGCAAAGCAGTCGTACAAATAAGTCTGCCAATAATAATAAAAACTCAGTCATGGAAGCTACTAATCCGAGGGTGTTGTTGGTTGCAAACATGTCTCTGTAAACCTTTTTTGGATCATGTATCAATACAACAACAACTTCAGATACAAAGCATTTTTAGATGTGTCTTTTGATCCCTGATATTTTTCCCTTTAAAAATGACCAAATATAGTCAAAAACTTATTTTTGACTTTCTTCTTCAAGAATAGTGTTTAGGCTTGATTTGATAATTCATAATCATCCTATTCCAGAACATTTCACATCATTCCAACTTGAATATCTCGAATCTGGGCAGAATTTTGAATATTCTGGTTAAAACAGCTTTCTGTGGTTAATAGTATTTGGATTTAAGCACCTTATCCACCGAAAGAACTTCTTTTCGGTGTTTAATGAGCACTGGAGGGCTCACTTAAACCACAGAAAAACAGAAGTATTTCAAAAATAAAAATATCAAAATTCTGATTACCTGCATGTTTGTAAATAACTTCAGGGCTTCTTAGATGAAGCTCCTTTCTCTCTGAGTAAACTTGTAATCTTCTCCTGATGGGTTTCAGCTTGCAAATCTCCTTTCATAGAAGTGACAATTTGAGCAAGGGCCTCTAATCCAAGTGGTCTAGCTGCTGGGACTGCTTGTTTCTTCCAATTGTCTTCTCATGTCTCTGCTTGACTTCTTTTGTACTATCTGCAAATCCTTATCTTGAAAAATGTGATGGTCACTGAAATCTACTCTGTCAACGTGTGTGCACCCAGCTACACAATAAAAGCAAAGATTTGCAATCTTAAGCTCTTTTGTATGGCTAACGAAAGTGACTCTGGACAACCAATGCCAGAAACACACAAAACAACCATATTGTGCACTATGTTCAAAGGAATCATTGAAGGTTGGAACTGTAATCTGAAGAAATAGCATGGAACCATTTTGCTACCAGAAATAGGGATTTCCTCCTCCATTACACATTCCAACATAGTTATGATAGATTGATGTTTTTCTTTTGATATCAAATATGTATGATGCAAAACTATTATATCAGCCCATCTCAATGCAATCAAAGATTCTCTCAATGGCCCACGTGGTATCAACCTTCTATTGCCCCAAAGGGTTACACAGTTTACCATTACAATATCCAAGTCCCTGGACAAGCTCCAATGCTTTCTTGCTGCTTGAAATGACTAAAATTGGTGTGGATGTTGTTCTCTTCATTAAGGACATAAAAGGGAAACAAAAGACCCCGAAAAAATCATTTCTAAGAACTCTGCATGCCATCATCCAGAATGACAACTCCAATTCCATTCCCAATCTTGTTAGCAGTCACCTTGGACTCCCTAAACTGGCAATTATGTTATGCCCTATCTCCTCTTCTATGAAATTCCATCACACCATATCTCTGAAAAAGAATGCAGCAATATTCAACCTGTTTGGTCTGATCCAATTTTTGTAGTAGTACCAATTAGATGTCTTTGAAGCATTCTGGCTTCATCTCCACCTCCATAGCCCCTACTAAGAATGAGAGGACAAATCCCGACCTCTGAAAAGAGAAACGCCAGGAAATCTGTCATTGGGGTCTTTCCATTTCCACCCCACGTCAAATTTGCCCACACTTATCACAGACGCTGCCAACCTTTTTTGTTTGAATAAACCTCAGAGATATAGCTTCTTGCGGGCTTGGAGAGCAAATGAATAGAGGTGAGATGCTGCTGTTAGAAAAAGCAAAAAACAACGGTAAAGTGGGGATACTTGCTAATTTGGTGCCATGAATACTGAGTCACTGATTGGTTCATTATTTTTTTCCATAAAAATAGCGATATGATTGCTACGTCTGACCTTTTTTTCTTTTTTTTTTTATTGCTCCCATTGGGAATCCATATCATCCCTTGTCATATCATGATCACAATATTCGGATCTCTTCTCATATTCTGAGGCCTTATTCCACTGTAAAATATGGACGATCATTTGGATGTACATCCCGAGATATGGTATGCTGCATATCCTCGGCGATATTGCCTATCTCATTCACTTCACTGAGAAATTGAAAGTATGCATATGGTACCACACCATCTGAATCGTATGGAACTGGAAAGAATTGCCGATAACACAAGATGGCTATCGTCAAACCTAAAAGACCTCCTGCAAACACATTCTTCCAGTGGTGCCAATAATCATCTACCCGTGAAACACCAATTAGGGCAGCTGCCAAAAAGAAATCAGGTCGAGATCGATCAACTGCATTTTTTTATTGAATCCGTGATCACTGCAATAATTAGATGCGCGAATTTGAATGGGAAAACACTTATGGTAATACAAAAGATAATTCTAAACACAACAGTCTTGTATGGCAAGAGAAGAAAGAATACAACATTCTATAGACAAATTCAAATTAATGTGATGATCCAGATGCGCCAAGTCCCATTTTCTGCCCCAGTATTGTCAATTGTTCAACCAACTCTAACCCAATAAGGACCTCTGTTGTCCCATAAATAATACTCTTTACAGGTTGTTGTCTTTGTGCTAATTCTTGTAGGCTTCCATACTCAATATAATTTCCTTCCCCTATCATGAAAACTATTACCTCCTTGAAAGGGCCCTTTGAGTACGTGCCTATCACAGAACTGGATTTAGGAGCCCGTGGATCAAAGAGAAAATATGCCTCAATATCTGGACTAGGCCTTTCTTCCATCAATTCTTCTACTGTCCTTACCATTGTGATCTTCTTGCCACTAGAAAGAAGGCTCTTCATGCCTGTAGTTACTACACTAAGGGACTACCCATATAATTTCTCTGCTCAGTCAACAATGTTATTTCTGCTTCCAGCACTAGATTATATTAGTGACATATTTAAAGATTTTATCCTCTGCACTTAATGAAAAGCTAAAAGATCCACCTCATCCTCCTTTAGTACTAATTCTATGGCTTCAACTTTTGCTACTGGTGTAGTTCCAGAAACAAGCAGATATATGATAGCAAGTCGCAGCTTATCCATCTTGGTACCCTTCCTTCTCACAATAGTTAGTAGTGCATTTTTTGTCAATGCTACCCTTTGCCAACATGTCATCCTCTGTAGTGCAGTAGGAATTCAATGATTTCTCAAAGAGCTTTACTGGTAGGGTATCACTGTTGACTATGAGATGATGGAGCAGACTATGAGATGATGGAGCATTATGATACCACTCACCACTGTAGTCAGAAGTATTTACATGAGAAGATGAAACAAAATATTTGGGTGTGTAAGGAATGTAATAACCAGAAGGATCATAGTAATATTAATAAGGCAGAGGCACAGAGCTCTGAATTAGTTGAGGATTGCATGGGGTATGGCATACAAGAAAACCCTCTAACACACCCTCAAAATTTAGAAACAGATTTTTTTACTCTTTCTATCACTTCAGATTTGAAAACCTAGCAGTTCCAGTAGCCTTTAGCATTGGGCATGGAGTCAATTATCCTGTGAAACCAATCTCTGAAAACTCTCAAGCTCTGTGCAAATAGTCTTTAAATACCTTCAAAACCTACCTTTATTCAACCAATGTTAACTATTATTTATGCTGCAATCTGGAAATGCTCGGGCAACGAGATTATTTCCTACTCCTACACTAACCAGCTCTGCCATTTGTTAAGTGAATGTTGATTTCCATAGTAGCCATCCAAGAAATTTTAATACTAAATAAATCTCGTCTTTATCACTGATCAACAAATGATGTTGAACATGCAACCGCAGTGACAAGGAGCTTTTCAGGAAACCATACTTACCTGAAAACATGGGCGAGTTGAAGAAATATGAAAATTTCAAGCCCTCTGAAAAGTATAACTCCATGAAGGCTGCCACTGGATCCTTGAAAAGAAGATAAGAAACATGCTGCTTCTCGGGAAACAGTTGCACATCTATGGAAGCCTCTTGCTCAGCCATGACTGTTCCTCTGCAAGAAGACTGATCATCTTCTTGTCTTCTTGAGATCAACTCGTGATCATCAAAAACTACAATTTCCTTATCAGAATAATGCTCACAAGAGGATAACAAAATAGGATTTCCATCACATAGATTAGGATCAGCTGAGAACATATAATTTATTATGTAATCATCAGTCATCATAAGCTCTTCTTGATTTACAAATTGATCATAAGCTTCACAAGCATACCTGTTTCTAGAATATTCTGCCAATGTTGATGAATTCAGATCC
>SNQJ01S0086194.1:6936-25933 GCA_010110895.2 Picea sitchensis | reverse complement strand
TCCCATGCTCGCGAAATTATCAAAATATATTTACAATAGTAAAAATTATGTTGAAGGAGATTATATGAGAATTATAAGTTTTTAAAATATCACTAATGATGTTGTATCTCAAGAATCTATGAAGTAGAAATATGCATCACCCTCAAGAGAATTGGTAATAGTAAAGTAATGTCTTGAGGAGAACACTCGCTGGAAATTTAGATGAGTGATTATGACAAGTGTTAGTACTTAATGGTTTTGATGGCCTATCAATTTCAGGGGTCTTCTAATGAAACTAGAAATTACTAGTGTCAGAAGGTATGACCTATCCTTATGTGTATATCTGTTGATTCCAAATAGTAGGAATTTCAATGAGATCAGAGAGAAATGATGACTCTCTCTATCACATATAGGGTCCATCATTGTTAATAAAAATGAGGACCAATATGCCTCTATATTACTAGAAAAATTAAGTTGGTGTTGAAAGTAACGATGATGCAATCGCAAAGGAGCAAGTGTCTCTTGAAATCATGATAAGTTATACCAAATATTGAACTGTAAATAGGGGATAGAGTTGGATAATATGGATAAGGTAAAAAAAAAGGTTCATTGAGGATGATGATCAATAATTCCCTTTGGAAGAGCATGATTGATGGAAGATAGTGGTGGAAATAAAAAGAAAAAATTGACATAAGATGATATGATGCTAGGGGAACAATCAAATACAATGATTATTTGACAAATTGATACCAAAAATTAGTAAATGTAAATGGATAGGCAGTTGAGGGTGGAAAGTTTTGGGATCACGGTGAAGGGTAATGGGATACATGAGGTGGTGCAAACAAATATGATTATACAGTTATATGTGAATCAGTGTGGATTCTACGACAAAGGGATACTAGGACTGCCACTAGTTGAAATAATTCCATCAAGTGCAATGGAATGAGTATAATTTCTTCTTGTAAAAAATATGATTTGTACAAGTAGAAACAAATGAAACAATATAAAAACAAAGGTTTTGATTGTACAAACATGGATATAGGTGCCTCAATAGTATGATCAAATGGCTTGCCCTTGTGAGGCAAGAGTAGTGAGAGTGAATGGAGGGAGGGATCCCTTGGATGGGTATCTATGGAGGTAGTTTAATGATGAGAAGGGATGTAGATAGTCTATTGATATTGGGTGAGGCAAGAGGCCAATGAAAATGTGGTAGCATGATCGACATAAATAACCATTAAAAATGTAAATTTTCAAGAGTCCAAGTAGATGGGTCATGATGATGATGAGAAATAAGTATGAATTTCATTCTCTAAGATGTATACTAGTCAGACTCCTATCCTATGGGATGTGAAAAAATGGGTGTTAATAATCGAAGGGGATATAAAACCAAGGAAACCCATGGGAGTGGAAATATTCTAACCAAAAACACTTGAATATGTGTGGAACTTGATGAAATTACATTCTTAGCTGGGAAAAGAAATCCAACATGTATATTTGCTAGGTTGTTATATTATTTTCATTGGAAACTCAATAAACCAACTAATTAATAGAGGTTGATCCACTAGGTGATTGTTCGACTAGATGGTTATGTGAATTCGATTTTCATTAGGTCAACTGATGGTCAATTGGCTCATAGCTGACTGGAAGTTGAATAGATGGTAAACAAGGTAACTGACTAGTATTCTAGTGGTGGTTGAAACCTGTAACAAAATTTCAAAATTCATGAGATCGCAATCAATCGTCTTCATGGATCTACAACCATAGGTGCCAAAAAATAGGGTTTTACATGTTGTATACTCCTATAAATGGTGCATTATGTAATAATATCTAATGACACTTGAACAAGATTGATAGAGAGTTGTGTGTGTGCCTTGTAAGAGAAAATTGGTGATGATTATGTAATCCAAATGGTCATAGTGTTGTTGTTGTGGTAACACAATATAGTAGGATGATGGATTGTGTATTGGGTGTGGACTAATGTTAATCATGTAAATCTTTATTATGTGAATGAGTAAGACAACGAAGGAATGAGAGTCACTCAATCATTGTTGGTTTTCTTGGTTAATGGTTTCCGAGGTAAATATGTGTGTATTATGTGTGATTTCAATCATCAAATTTATGTTTTAATTATTTCTTTTCTCTTGTCTACTTTAGTTTCTCTGCATTTATTTAGACCAAGTTTAGTTTCTCTACTACATTTGGTATCAAAGCAAGGTCTAGTAGATCTTGGATTTGAGTAGATCTTGGCTTCAAGGGGACACCTTTTTCACTAAGGGCTCAACTTATGGAGCTACAAGGGTAAAAGGGATTTTGGAATTAATACATAGTAATGTGTTTGGTCCTATATTGGTACCATCACTAGGTGGATCCTTGTATTATGTCTCCTTAATAGATTATTTATCCTTGAAGACATGGCTATATTTCCTCGAAAATACATATGATTTTTTTAGTAAGTTCAAAGAGTTTAAATCTTTTATGGAAAACCAAATATATAATATGATCAAGGTGCTAAGAATTGACAATGGAGGTGAATTATGTGGTAAGGAGTTTGATAATTTCTCCAAGAAATGTGGCATATCATGCCAAAATAACACTCCCTATACCCCTCAATAGAATGGAGTTGTTGAAAGAATTAACATGACATTGATGGAAAATGAAAGGATCATCCTTAGTGGTGGTCGTCTACCACAAGAATTCTTGGAAGAGGTAGTCAAAATTACCCCTTATTTGGTAAATATATCTCCTTCATCAGTGATATTCGACATGACTCCACATGAGATATGGTTTAGTAAGAATCCTTCTCTCTGACATCTTATAGTTTTTTGTTGTCATGATTTTGTGCATGTTGCCAAGGAAAAGAGGAACAAGTTGGACAATAAGGAAGTCACGTTTATTTTAATTTGTGATAAGGATGTAGTGAAAGGATATAAGATATGGGATCTAATGAAAAGAAAAATGGTTTATAATCAACATGTGGTCCTTAGAGAAGTCATAATTACTTCTATGACTAAAGAGGCTCAAGTGGAGAAAGAGTTATAGCAAATGATGTTTGAGCTGAGGAATGATGAACATGATTAAGATTAGTCAACTGAATAAGATGAAGAGGTGGAACTATGGACTTTAGTTGCAAGGGTGCATGGTTGAGTAAGGAAACAAGATGAAAGGTATAGACCATATGATTTATTTTCTAAATTTATGTTATATTCCACTCATGGTGAACCGAGTCTAGTCAAGTAGACAGTTGAATCAACAGAGGGTAAACTCTAGAAGGAAGCCATCATTGATCAAGTGAAATATTTTCATAAGAATGAGACAAGAGATTTTGTTGAAGTACCTAATGGGAGGAAAGCTATCGAAAACAAGTGGGAGTTAAAGAAGAAATTGAATGAAATAGGTCAAGTTGAGAAATATAGAGGTCCACTGGTAGAGAAATGATATTCCCAAGTCGAGGGAGTCAACTTCGGTGATATTTTCTCTATTATTTCAAAATTAACTTCCATTCGAGTATCAATGTCCCTATTTGTAACATTTGATATTGAGATAGAGAAAAAGGATGTAAAGACAATGTTCCCACATAGGGGCTTTGAATAAGAAATATACATGAATTAACATAAAGGATTTTCTATACATGGCAAGAAAGATTTGGTGTGCAAGTTGAAGAGATCTATTTTTGGTATCAAGCAATTACAAAGGATGTAGTACGAAAATTTTGACACATACATCCTCAGATTGGGATTTGTTAGAAGCAAGGATGATCATTGTGTGTATTCCAAGGAAGAAGGTGATCATTTTATTTATGTAGCATTGTATGTCAATGACATGTTGCTGGTTGAAAAAAACATGGATGTTATCAAGGAGGTGAAAATGAAAATACCCTCCAAGTTTGAAATGAAGTATATCAATGTTGCTAATTTCATTATCGGAATGGAGACTAATAAAGAATGGGAAGTTATAAAACTTTGGTTAAAACAAAGGAAGTATGTTGAAGCAGTATTAAAACATTTCAATGTGTAGGAGTGCAAATCAATCATGGTACCTATTCCTATGGAGGTAAAACTAACTATTGAATAATTTCCAAAGACACAAGAATAAATAGAGGATATGGAACATGTGTCCCTATGCTAGTTTTGTTGGTACTATGATGTATGAAATGGTCTACACTCGACCATATATTTCCCATGTAGTGGGAGTATTGATAATGTACATGTCGAGACATGGGAAAGAGAATTGGACTTCTATCAAGAGAGCTTTCTAGTGCCTATGTGGCACAACATAGTATGTGATATGTTACCAAGGGAAAATTGAAATCGATAGTGAAGTGATTGTAAATGTCTTTGTCGACACCAACTAGGATGGTGATATTGATCGAAGGAGATCGAAAGGTGGATATGTTTTCATATTTTTCAGTGGAACAATTATATGAATGAGTAAGCCACATGTAGTTGTATCCCCGTCGTCAACACAATATGAATACATGGAAGCCACTCATGCAAGAAAATAACAAGTTTTCTTGCATACATTGTGTTCAGGGATTGGGTTTGAACATTAAACCATGGGAACAAATTGTGACAGACATAGTGCATTTTTTCTTTTAAAAGAACCAAGATTACCATTCCAGGATGAAGCATATTTATGTATAATACTATTTTGTGAGAGACATGGTGGAAATAAAGAAGGTGTTCCTAGATAAAGTAGAAAATTTGGAAAACACAATAGACTCTTTGACCAAGTATATGAGTGTGGTGAAATTTTGTTGGTGTCGAGAGGCAATGGGAATTGCTTCCCTAGGTTAGTGAACAAAATTTATGTTTCTCATGTTTTTGAAAAGAAAACAAAAAGCCGAAGAATGTTGGGTTCTTATATTATTTGTAGTGGAAACTTAGTCAAGTAGTTTGTTAGTCGAGGCTGATCGAATCAATGATTGATTGAATGGATGGTTAAGTGAATTCGATGGTCACTAAGTCGATTGGTGGTCAAATGGCTCATATCCTATTGGAGGTCAACTAAATGGTCAATATGGTAACCAACCAATATTCGATTGGTGATTGAAACATATAATAGAATACCAATATTCATGGGATCAAAACCAATTGTCTTCATGGATATGTAACCATTTTAGGCACTGTCAATTAGGTTTTTACATGTGGTATATGCCTATAAGTAGTGCACTATGTAATATTTTCTAATGTTACTTGAAAAATATTGGTAGAGAGATGTATGCGCCTTGTAATAATGCATTGGGAATGAAGATGTAATCTAAATGGTTGTAGAGTTATTCTTGTGGTAAAGAAAGAAAGAAAGATGATGAATTGTGTCTTAGGTGTGGACCGATGTTAAACGTATAACTCTATATTATATGATTGAATAAGACACAAAAGGAGTAGGGGTTACTCAGGCATTGTTGGTTTTCTTGGTTAAGGGTTTCTTGGGTAAATTGTTGTGTATTGTGTGTGATTTTCATTGTTAATATTTTGTCTTAATTATGTATTCTCTCTCGTATTGGATTTAGTTTCTCTACAATATTTGAGGAGGATGGAACTAGTTAATACAATGGGATTAGACGGAGTGCTTAACATGCTAACTTGCATAATTATATATTTGAAGTGGTAGGGTGATTGGCCTTGCTACATGTATCCAAGAGACAAAGAAATCCTTTTGGAAAATACTTGCACACACAGCGGAATACCCAAAGTTAAAGTACGCATGAAAATAAGCTTGATGGTGAAAATGGTATTAGAAAACAAATATAGTGAGCTCATGTATATGTCTGTGGAATTTTGATGCGGGGGGAAATGGCCCCCAGGGGGAGAATTTTGGGGAAGTGACTAGAGCATATGTCACCAGAGGTGGAAAGGCTATGATTCCAATGACACAAACAACTTGAAAAACAATGCTTATGAGCTCCCACATGAGCCTTAGGAACATTTTGACTGGGTCATATATAAAATGAGTGGGGACCATAAAATGACCTCATTGAGTTGGTACATAAGCATGTGGATCCAAAATCCTTCCTGAGCTTGTTGTTTGTACACATGTGACCTGTTTCCAATTTTGAGAGATCCATGTAAGGAGTCATGACCCACCCTTTCCATTTCTGCATTCAATTTCTAAGGTAGGGTGTGAACATGATGTTGATGTTTGGACAACATCGAGAATACATTCTTCCATATATATATATATATAATGTATGACATAATATTTATAATACAATGTATAGATATACTTAGTAAATAAATAGTTACTTATTATCCAAGTGACACATCCTTTCATGGATGGTCACCATATGTTCTATATATATGAAACTCTCTTCATTGTAATAACATCAATTTAATATAAGCATTTTCTATTGTACTCGTGTCTTTGTGCATGGTTATTCTTCTTGTGATCTTGGTTATTACTGCTTCTATTGTTCATGGTTTATGCTTTAGTTCAAGTAAATTTATAAAGAAACTGAATGTAATTGAACAACATTAAAATCCAACATGGTATCAGAGCAATGTTCTTGAAAGAAGACTATTGCACATGCATTGACCTTCTACACCAACTCATTCTACCTTTCCTACAATTCATTGTTTTGTTGCAACTGCAACTCAGGTTAAATGTTCTGCACTCTTCCAACAACCATGATGAAACATATTTTGGTGGAATATAGGATTGATGGAACAACCAAATTCAGTTCTTGGAAATCTAGATTGCTCATCACTCTAGAAGAGAGTTAAGTAATGAAGTGTGTTGAAGAAGTTGTACCATAATCAATTGATGATGTAGAAAAATCACAATGGAGGAAGAATGATGCAAAATACATAAAAATCATCATCTATTATGTGAGAGACCATTTAATCCCTCACATATACAACTTGAAGACAACTAAGCATATGTACGATGCCTTGAAGATTTTTTTTGAGAGTAACAACACCAATAGAGCACTTGTCTTGAGACACCAGCTTCAAAATCTCAAGATGACGAAGTCTGATACAATTTCCACCTTCTTCATGAAGATTTCAGAGACCAGAGGTCAGTTGGGTTCTATTGGTGAAATCATCTCTGATAGATAACTTGTCATGATTACCCTTAATGGTCTTCCAAGCCATTGGGATCCAATCATTCAAAGTATCAGTGGGCAATCCAAATTGCCTAAGTTTGATCATTTATGGGCAGACTGTACTCAAGAGGAGACCAAAGTTGCAACTAGAGGCATCCAATGTTCCCATCATGATGAAAATCAAGCCCTTGCCACTCGTGTAAGGAAAAGAAAAGGAAAAAGAAGAGTTTTCAGCAAAACCTTTAAAGGAAGGAAGTCAACATCAACTCTTGAGCACAAAACAAAGGACATGTCAAAGGTTTAGTGCTTTAGATGTGACAAGTATGGCCACTATGTCAAAAATTGTCCTACATGGAAGAAAGGAAAGCAACATGCTTCCACTTCTAATGTTGGTTTAGAACCACCTCAGAGGAACTCAAGGAATGAAAGCATGAACGATGAAGAGTTCTTCTTCATTTCATCCCTCTCAAGTATGGTTGCTACTAGTAATGATGTTTGGTTGATTGATAGTGGTGCTTCCAGACATATGACTAGATACAGAGAGAACCTTACAGATCTAATAGAGAAAGAATCTCGTTTTCATGTTGTACTTGCTGATGATGCCATATATACTATGAGGGAGTTGGATCCACCTCCTTACAATTGGATTCTGTCACCCCACTCAATTCCTTAGAGAACAAAGGCTACACGATTTCTTTCTTTGATGGAAAATTTATTGCATGGAACAAGAACTCTAGTATGTATTCTTCTCGCGTGATTGGTGTTCGAGAGGACAAATTGTACAAATTGACTGTTCAACCAGTTCAAGCCCTAATACATGATTCTATTAGTTTGAGTGAACTATGGCATAGGAGACTTGCTCTTTTACATTATAGAGCTCTTCCTACTTTGGGGAAGATGGTGACAGGCCTTCCAAAGATCCATGTTGAACACGATGGAATTTGCAGAGGTTGTGCTCTTGGAAAGAATGCCAAGAGATCCTTTCCGAGTAGTGACAGTAGATCCAAGGGGATCTTAGACTTAGTTCATACATATTTATGTGGACCCATGACAGTTGTTTCCCTAAGTGGATACCTATACTATGTGATCTTCATTGATGAACACTCTCGGAAGACTTGGATTTACTTATTGAAGACCAAGGGTGGAGCCCTTGCTAGATTTCAAGAGTAGAAAGCATAGGTTGAAAAACTGACCAGAAAGAAGATTAAAGTGTTGAGATCAGATAATGGAGGAGAATACATCTCCTAGGATTTCAGTGATTTTTGCATTGAGGCAGGGATCAAGAGGGAGTACATTGTTCCTTACAACCCTCAACAAAATGGGGTTGCAGAGAGGAAGAACATATCCATTGCTGAGGCAGTCAAGGAAATGATTCATGATCAACATTTACCTATTTTTTTGTGGGTGGAAGCATCCATGACTGCAGTGTATGTTCAAAATAGAAGTCCTCATAATCCTTTAAGGAACATGACTCCCGAGGAGGCATTCACCAGAGTGAAGCCTGAGGTTGGACACTTCAGGATATTTGGGTGTCTAGTATACACTCATATACCCAAAGAGAAAAGGACTAAGCTAGACCCTTTAGTAAGAAAGGGTACATTTGTGGGGTACAGTGAGTCTTCAAAGGCATATTGAATCTACATCCCTAGTCAGAGACATATTTAGGTGAGAAGAGATGTTACCTTTGAGGAGGAGGTAGCCTTCATGAGATCTAGAGGATCTCACATGGATAGTGATAGTGAGAAAGAAGAAGATATGGTTCCTTATTCACCTCACCGTCCAACAATTTAGAGGGAGACAATTGAGCCTATTGATCTATTGTACCTCTAGTTGATGTTCCGAGAGATATTGTAGTAGGTCAGAAAATACCTACATGGGCTCGTCAAACTCTGTAGGAGGCAGAAGGACATGCAACTCCTCATGGTACCTTCCGAGAGAGAAAGAGACCTCATAGATATTTGTGATATACCACAGCTATGAGCCACATCATTGACTCTGAGCCTTCATGTTATGAGGAGGCATCTAGTCAACCAGTATGGAGAGATGCCATGATGGAGGATTATCAGTTCATCATGAAGAATGATGTGTGGGATATTCTTCCGAGACATGAAAGGAGCTCTGTAGTGACTTCCAAATGGATCTATAAGATCAAACATACAGCTAATGGAAGCATCAAGAAGCACAAAGCAATATTTGTTGCTAGAGGATTCTCTCAGGTGGAGGGAATAGATTATGAGGAGACATTTTCTCCTGTTGCTCAATACACTTCTATCTGGACGATTATTTCCCTCGCAGCATCCATGGGTTGGAAACTACATTAGATGGATGTGAAGACAACCTTTCTCAATGGAGAGATTGAGGAATAAATATACATCGAGTAGCCAGATGCTTTTTTCATACATGAGAATGAGTCTCATGTGTGTAGGTTGAAGAAGGCCCTGTATGGACTCAAGAAAGAACCACGATCTTGGTATGTGAGGATTGATGGACACCTGATGAGTTTGGGATTCAACAAAAGTGTTGTTGATCCCAACCTATACTACAAGACTATTAACGGTGAGGCCTTGATTCTGGTCCTCTACGTTGATGATTTATTCCTCATCGATACAGACAACCTTATTATTGAATGCAAGTATGCATTGGCCTCTGAATTCGAGATGAAGGACCTTGGTATGATGCACTACTTCTTGGGACTAGATGTGTGGAAAACAAGTGATAAGATCTTCCTAAGTCAGGGGAAGTACACAGTTGAGATATTGAAAAAGTTTGGGATGCTAAACTGTAAACCCATGGCTACACTAATGGTGATAAATCTGAAGAAACTATGTGTGTCTTCTACTGATTCTGACGAGATTGATCTGACCCTGTACAAACAACTGATTGGATCATTGATGTATCTGGTTAACTCCAGACCAGATATTTTCTATGCAGTGAGTGCACTAAGCCAATTTATGAGCCAACCGAGACAAACACAATGGATTGTTGTGAAGCATGTGTTGAGATACCTGCAAGGAACAATTGGACATGGTCTGATATATACTTCTAGTATTGACATGAGATTGCAGGGATATACTAACTATGATTGGGCAGGGAGTGCAATAGACATGAAGAGCACCTCTGGGTGTTGCTTCACTTTGGGATCTATCATGGTTTCCTAGTGTAGCAGGAAACAAACTTATGTGGCCTTGAGTACTGCAGAAGAAGAGTACATTGCATTAACTGTGGTAGTCCATGAAGTAGTGTGGCTTTGCAAGCTCCTTGCGGATTTATTTGGACATGTGCTAGATTCCACCGTTATTCATTGGGATAACCAGAGCTTTGTGAATCTCTCAGAGAATCCAGTGTTTCATGACAAATCGAAACACATTGAGATCAAGTACCATTACATCCAAGACATGCTGCAGAGGAAGGTCGTATTGGTGCAATACCTTCCTACATATGAGCAGGTTGTTGATGTTCTTACCAAACCCCTTACCAATATGAAGTTCGAGTACTTCCGTGAAAGATTTGGTGTGGCAGAGAATGTCTCCCTCACTGAAAGGGAGTGTTGATGTTTGTAGCCTCCTGAAACATTCTCCAGATCTTACTCCTCTGTGGCTAAAGTGAATTGATCAGTGATGACACTTATCCGAGAAGGGACAAGTGGGTTTGGGATTATATCCCAATGTCCCATGTGGAGAGCACATGAGGAAATGTCAAGGGAATTGACCCTTGACGTCACACACTATGGGAGTTGACCCTAGTGTTTCTAGAGAGTGTAGCCTCTAGAAGTCCACATGGGAGTGCCATATGTGACAAACATTCTCTGGATCGTACTCCTCTATGAATTGAGTTGAATTGATCTGTGAGGACACTTATTCGAGAAGGGTAAGTGGGGCACTTATTCGATAAGGGATAAGTGCATTTGGGCTTATAACCCAACATCCCATGTGGAGAGCACATGAGGACATGTCAAGGGAGTTGACCCTTGACATCACGCCTTATGGGAGTTGACCATAATGTGTGTAGCCTCTAGAAGTCAACATGGAAGTTCCATGTGTTGCAAACCTTTTTCTACTATGGTGGTTGTGTACTACTCGCAAAGCCTGTGTGTCTCTGGACAATAGTTGTGTACTATTATGGAAATATACTTCCCTATCTAAGAGGGAGTGTTGATGTTTCAACATCGGGCATAACTTATCCTAGATTGGGCTATAGAACAAGGGATATAGGATACATTTATCATAAAGGTGCACTTGTGATAAATGGGCCCAAACATAGTCCTTCCTTGATCATGACAAGGAATAATATGGACTTGAGGTGTTTTCCAAGTGTTATTTAGCATTATGCTAACATTCACTCATCGGGGTGTACCTATGGTGAAAAACCTTGGTTGAGAATGTCTCCCTCGTTGAGAGGGAGTGTTGATGTTTCGAAAACATCGAGAATACATTCTTCCATATCTATCTATCTATATATATATAATATGACATAATATTTATAATACAACGTATAAATATACCTAGTAAATAAATAGTTACTTATTATCCAAGTGACACATACTTTCATGGATGGTCACCATATGTTCTATGTCTATGAAACTCTCATCATTGTAATAACATCAATTTAATATAATCATTTTCTATTGTACTCGTGTCTCTGTGCATGGTTATTCTTCTTGTGATCTTTGTTATTACTGCTGCTATTATTCATGGTTTATCCTTCAGTTCAAGTAAATTTATAAAAAAACTGAATTTAATTGAACAACATTAAAATCCAACACGGGAGGGGGTTGTACAACCCTTTTTGATAGGTTCCATACTATATTGATTGGATGCCCATTAGTTTTGCGATTTTTCATAAAGAAACCAAGAAGAAATTGTACATGTTTTTTCAGGGAATAGTCACATAAACAATGTGTTTGTATTAATGAACAATCACAACATAAAATATGTTTTTATTATCTTTCCAAGTGTTCAACATGTGAAACCATTCATTAAATAGTCACACAATACATTTACGTGAATGTCTGCGTGATCATTCACATGAACTGTGCAATTGATTGGTGGCTAAGTTGCAATTTATGTGATGATTTTCATATGACTAATGTAGATTTCAGCTAAGTGGTTTGTAGGGGTAAACATAGTAAATATATATGTCCATTCATTGGTATGAGTGAGACTATGAGGTCGTACAGATAGATGTGAGAGTTGATCCCATGGTTTGATGCATGCTAGCTAGCTCCACGTTGCTAAAGGAATTTAAGTATCCCTCTTTTGGCCCAAATGAAGGGTTACTAAGTGAGATTGTATGAATGTCGTATTGATAGGAGAATCATCTTATCGTGGGATAAAATTTGGTGGCTATAAGGATCTCATTGACATATACTTTTGGATTGGTATCCTAATTCGGGGACATGGGATGGCCGAGTTGTGACCTTGACTTGATGATGGGAGGTTTATTGATTACTTAGTCGAGCAGTATTGTACTGGGAATGAAGGTTGAAAGAAAGAGCCTATCTATATTAGAGACTTAGTGATGATGATGATACCCAAAATTTATGGATCCTTGTGGGCCCATCGGATCACCAATGGAAATATCTTCCTTGTGGAGTAGGTGATTCATGGGAGATTTTTTTCCTGAGCATTTATCATGAAAGAGGCAATGATGGAGTAGTTATCAATATTCTACACCTACAGCTGAGGGGAATGTTTGTTTATCTTGTTCATATTCTACTTATTTTATAAGAGGATGATTTCACTGTGACTATGATGAGATGTTTGGGTGAAGGGGGCAGAAGAGCCTCAAATGCACCATTTGGGTGGGGAGCTAGAGAATAAGTGCAAGATAGATATTTTTCATAGAGTTTCTGAGGCAGTGTACGATTCACTGCATATGGTATTATGCTTCCCATATGCAAGTATGGACTACTCTGGTGATTTAGACATGGTTCTACCCCTCATAGAGAGGTGAAGCCTACTAGGTATTTTACATCTTTTATATGTGATGATGGAAACAATAACATGCATAAATTGAAGGCATCAATAATAATAATTTTTTTTATGTAATGTGATATATGTGAGTTTAAAATTTTATTTATAATGTTTTCCACAAATTGATTTGTACTTCTAGGGATATGTATGAGTGTTATGGCTTAAAAATTCATTAACATAAAGGTATTTTCTAAACATGTAAGGATCATAGACATGATAAACATTATTTAATTGCAAGATGAAAATGTAAGAATCTACAAATACTCTAACGTAAGTAAGTATGGGCACCTTCTTACTCTTAGGAGTACTAAAATATAGATCAAATTCATGGAGAATTATGATCCACTAGGCAGACTTCTCATTGATAAGTCACCGATTGAGTAACTATTTCATGGGGTTGGAATTTTCTAAAACTTTTGTGGTCTGTAAAAATATATAATGACACAATTTTTTTTATTGCATGGACTAAAGAATCTAATTTATAGTCATGATTGTAATTCAATGGAGGTTCTAATAAATTATTTGTCATGTAGTATATGACATTCTCTCAATAGTCATCTCCCTATTGGAGAAGCACTCCTCTAATAGACATGTATGATGAAGATAGATAAAGGATCATATAATACTTATTAAAGTCATGATGAATGATTAACGAGGATTTTAAGAGAGAGGATTTAAATGTGTAAAATTATTTTTGAGCTTAATCATATCATATTAAGGGGTTTTCCTCACATAAAAGTCGTAAGAATCCATGTGAACAAGTGGCATAGTCAAGGACTAAGCATCACATAAGTTGGTCTTGCCTTGTAGACTTTGCAATTGGCACAAATTTTTTGGAGGAAGGATTTTCAAGGGATCCACCATGATTCCTTGCTGGAAAATGATGAAACCCAATAAAAATTCAGTAGTGACCCAAAAGACACACTTGAGGTGGTTCAAGCAAATCTTTTACTTTCTACACATCTAGAAGATGATGAAAAGGTCTTTGAGGCGTTGGGAACTCTTATTTGATTTGGTCGTAAGGTCATCGAAGTAAGCTAAAATGAGGTATGAGAGATCATGAAAGACATAAGTCATGGCCGATTGGAATGAGGCTTGTTTCATGGCTGATTATTCATATGTTCATATTAAATATATATTAAATTGTTTTCTATTTTAATGATTGAATCAACTATTTATTTCTTGTATTCACTTTTCACTTTGAAAATCTTAGCTAGGTGATTATTTTTAAGACTACATTCACTTTTAATTTAGAATTGTATTTATAATTTATATTTTAATAAATCAACACTAAATCTAGTACTTTTGGTTTGACAACCAAACATGAGGAGTTTTCTATCTCAAACCAAGAGAAGGCTAATCGAGAATTAGTTTTAGGTGAACTCCCATTTTTTGACAATAGACATTTGTCTACATGAACATTGATTAAGTAAAAAAAAAAAAACCTTTATACCATAAGAAAAATGGGCATTTAGTATTAATACAAAATACGAATTTGGAAAGGATATGACAACTTGTGATAATGGAATAAGAGAAGAGCCTAAAAAAAAAATCAAAATTGACCAAGATTGACTCATAAATAAATTGTTCTTACTAAAGATGATAAGAGATTGTGGTCACAAAATGAAATTCTTCAATAACTCAAGGGAAGTATTTTAGTGCGAGGGAGCTATCATTGCCTAGGCTAGAGACAAATCAAATGGGATTTTATGTGGGTAAATCTGATCAATTAGGTCATGATACCAAATAAAGGACCATGGAAACCACTAAATGACTTGAATGTAATGAATTGAGGCCCTAAATCTAGTTTAAGGCTTACATTATCAATTTTAATAACTGAGGGACACTTAAAAGGAGGGATTTCAACATTTGTGATTTCACCATGTCTATGTGTATGAGTCTTTCTATTCATTCTAAGGTGAGAATTGATATAGCTCATGCTTGATCCCAAAAACTATACCAATGTAATTTATGTAGGCCCTCATACAAATTTTAAAATTCATAGATTGAACCCCTGTTTATTCCTCTGTCTGCAGGAATGATAGCCATTTGGTAACTGGAATTAGGATAGTTGGTTCCATTGCATCTGCGTTTGACGTGTGGAAAGAAAGCCAAAAGCATATATTAAATTTAGAATACCTTATCGGATGTACAGAGAGCGATATTATTCGGAATTTGACACATTTCTCTCTTACAACAGAGTATATTCATGGTGCCACTATTATTTATGTTGCACATTCCCAACACTCTAATGTCACTATAGGGTTCAAAAATTCATTCATATGAGGATGAAATGAGAAGAGCGAGCATAGTGGATATTATGGAGGAACAATGTCTCAAACAAATATTGATTGAAGTGAGTATTCTCTTCTGCTGGTCTAATTAATCCATGTACAAAGATTGCAGAAATTGTAAGATTAGATAGTTGTTGCTATTGAATCCATGTACATAAGCACTTGAGTTAATATAAGAATGCTTTGACTCAATTTCATGGTGTTGTTATAATTATTGTTTGCATCTATTGAAAGGTATGTTTACAATTTTCTTATATACTCTGTTATGAATTTGCTTCAATGCTTTATGTATGATTTCATGTTGAATGTATGAAGTCTGTGAGAGGGAGAGTATAAGTTTCAATCAATACTCGTCCTGAAAATTCCTGCAAGGAGTGCAGTGAAGGTCCGCAAGGAGTGTGTTGACGATATTTTGAGTTTCACCTCATACAAGATCAGGAGAGATAGAGTTGTTCTTATACTCGTAGAAGTGCAAGTGTAGCACAGAGTTGTGCAAGGTGTGTGTAGGCTGAGAAAGAGTCTTTGACTTTACCAACCCAAGTGAGTGGTTGAAGAATTTTTTCACAAGGAGTGCGGAGACTTGGGAGATCTCGGATAACCAAAGGTTATTGTGAATGCTGCAAGGAGTGCATGCAAGAGTCCCTTAGAAATTTTAAGTTTGCAATAGAAGCCAAGCTATCTCAAAAGAGTTGATGCCAAGTTATTTGACTGGGAGTCATTGAAAGTCTGAACTGATGGTGGAATTTATTGGAGGGAAAAATAATGAAATTCCGTGAACCGTTGGATCTAGCAGATGAGTGGAGAGGTTAGAGTCGAGAGTCCTTTGACATTGCAATCTCAGGGGGGATAGCAGCTGTCATATTGGGATCGATGAGAGTCGTTGATCTATAGCTTTAAATTTTCATCATTTTTGGAATCAGGAGCATGAAGGAGTAACTACTCGGAAGTCACGACACGTGAAATCTCTACATGATCTAGAACGTTGATTTCGTGAAGAATCTGGACCGTCGATCTGTGGCGAAGGAATATCACGATTTCGGCTATCTCGCAAAGGGAGATAAGTCAGATCGCAATTCTGCGATACGCGACATCCCGACGCGCTCAGAGGTGGGGCCCTAGGTCACAACTGAGCGTCACATCAGATGAGAGTAATGGAGGAGCTAAGGACCGTTAGCCCATTTCGAGACTTCGAGACTTGGAGGAGTAGGGGTGTATTGTAACTCAAATCCCCGATAAGAGAAATAGCAACGCGCCCTTTGGGGTTGAGGTCATGGTTACGTTGGTGGTCACGTGGGGTGGAGGTTCACACCTAGCACTTGTGTGAGTGGGTGTAACCCCTAAAAATGACCTATGGTTGTATGTTTTGGGAGATTTGAGTGGGGATCAAGAGCCATTTCGGCTCAAGGGTGTTGAAGATCCATAGGCCGAGAGGTCAGTGGACCCTCGTCTGCGTCATGTTCTTACTAAAGATGATAAGAGATTGTGGTCACAAAATTATATTCGTCACTAACTCAAGGGAATTACTTTAGTGCAAGGGAGCTATCATTGCGTGGGCTAGAGACAAATCAAATGAGATTTTATGTGGGGAAATGTGATCAACTAAGTCATGATACCAAATACAGGACCATGGAGACCACTAAATAACTTCAATGTAATCAATTGAAGCTCTAAAGCTAGTTTAGGGCTTATAATATCAATTTTAATAAGTGAGGAACACTTAAAAGGAAAGATTTCAACATTTGTGATTTCACCATGTCTATGTGTATGATTATGTATCATTCTAAAGTGAAAATTAATATAACTAATAATTGATCCAAAAAACTATACCAATATAATTTATATATGCCTAATACAAATTGTAAAATTCATACATTGAAACCCTCTTTATTCCTCTATCTGCAACAATGATAGCCATTTGGTCACTGGAATTAGGATAGTTGGTTCCATTGCATCTGAGTTTGACGTGTGGAAAGAAAGCCAGAAGCGTATATTAAATTTAGAATACCTTATCGGATGTACAGAGAGCGATATTATTCTGAATTTTAGTTGGTTTCATTGCATCTGAGTTTGACGTGTGGAAAGAAAGCCAGAAGCATATATTAAATTTAGAATACCTTCTCGGATGTACAGAGAGCGATATTATTCGGAATTTGACACGTTTCTATCTTACAACAGAGTATATTCATGGTGCCAGTATTATTTATGTTGCACATTCCGAACACTTTGGTAACTGGAATTAGGATAGTTGGTTCCATTCCATCTGAGTTTGCCGTGTGGAGAGAAAGCCAGAAGAATATATTAAATTTAGAATACTTTATCGCATATACAGAGAGCGATATTATTCGAAATTCTACACGTTTCTCTCTTGCAACAGAGAGCGATATTATTCGAATTTGACACGTTTCTCACTTACAACAGAGTATATTCATGGTGCAGCTATTATTTATGTTGCACATTCCCAGCACTTTCATGTCACTGTTCATGTCACTGTAGGGCTCGGAAATTCATTCATATGAGAATGAAATGAGAAGAGCGAGCATTCTCTTCACAATGGTGCTAGCGAGGATGAAATGAGAAGAGTGGATATTATGGAGGAACAATGTCACAAACAAATTTTGATGCTAGCATTCTCTTCGGTCTAATTAAAGTCACGGCTAGGGTCCAATACTATTATTCGGTGCGTGAGGCGTTATTCGGCTGTTATAGAACTTGGGCGCATTCACTAAATCTCTCCATTTTCTGCACACAGCTTTGAGATTGGAGTGTGATTTGTAAGGAACTCTAAGCAATGTGTAAGGCACTCTTAGCAAACATTGCTGAAGGATGTCGTCCGGAACCTTACAAATATTCTCCTCCTCCTTTCGCAGCAATGCCTCTTTGACCTACGAATACTGTCCTCCTGTCGCAGCATCATGTTGGGTTTTACCTGTGATTCGTGACTAACAAAAACATCACGGAAAGATCATGATTCGTGACTAACAAAAAATTGTTTACGAGATACTAGTAATGAAATACTTGTGAAATATTTGTTTTACTATGTTGTTCGTCAGATGCATACAAAGGTGCAACCCTTTAGCTCTAAAGATTTAGGAAAATTTGGTTGCACACAACGACATAGAGTAGGCTATCTTATTCGTTCTAGATGCATCTCTATCTTGGCTTTAACAGAAATTAGGAAAAAGGATTAAGCCTATCTTCACTTTAAAAGAATTCAGACAAGAGCTCTCGAAGAATTGTTATTACAGATTCCACACCTTTTGGGAAATGGGAACATTCCTGTTCCTTTTTCCCAACGGAGAAATTGTGAACCGAAGGAGTTCAGCTCTTGATCCTTGGGAGCACGGAAGGAGTTCAGCTCAAAAAAGAGAGTCTCTGAATGGGAAATTCCATCATTCCGAGAATGTTTCATTCCACTGCAAATGTATTGCCGGACGGGAAGGATTTACTGCAAATGTATTACCCGATAGGAGGGATTTTGTAGGAGGAATCTATGGTGCTGTAGTGACAACACCTCCAAACTGTGTTGCAACACCTCTGGATACTGCATGTTTTTTGTGGCGTTAACAGTGGAATACCAAGCATGGGCAAGTGGAATTCTGTTACATCGTACTCTTAGATTTAAAAACAACTGTTTCATCACTTCATCCTCTGAATTTATTATTTTTATGCAAGGATCTTTTTACTTTAAATACAAGTTTATTTAATTTGTT